>PVKS010031692.1:0-23222 GCA_004027875.1 Aplodontia rufa | reverse complement strand
CATGATCTCTTCCATAACCATCCATTTACCCTCGAAGGCTGCAAGGTCATTGTTTCTAATTGCTGTGTAATATTCCATGGTATAAATGTACCACAGTTTTTGGATCCATTCTTCCTGTGAGGGACACCGGGGTTGTTTCCATAGCCTAGCAATGGTAAATTTTGCTGCAATGAACATCGATATTGCTGTGTCACTGTAATGTGCTGATTCTAAGTCCCCTGGAAAGATACCCAGGAGTGGAATAGCAGGGTCGTATGGTGGAGTCATCCCTAATTTCTTAAGCTCTGATAACATATCTTCCAGCACCATTTTTTGAAGAGGCTGTCTCTCCTCCATGTAATATTTTGTTCCCCTTTGTGAAAATACCAGATGTTTAAAGATTTGAGGGTTTGTTTCAGGGTCTTCTATTCTGTTCCATTGGTCTTCTTTCCTATGTTGATACCAGTACCATGCTTTCTTTGTTAGAATAGTTTTAAATCTGGTATGGTGAAACCGCCTGTTTCGTCTTTCTTGTTTAGTAGTGTTTTGGCAATTCTAGGTTTCTTATTGTTCCAAATGAATTTGAGAATTGTTTTTTCTATGTCTGTAAAGAACGACATAGGTATCTTTATAGGGATAATATTAAATCTATAAAAAGCTTTCAGTAGAATGGTCATTTTTATTATATTAATTCTGCCTAACCAAGAGCATGGGACATCTTTCCATCTTCTTAGGTCATCTTGGATTTCATTATTCAATGACCAATAATTTTTGTTGTAGAGGTCTTTGATTTCCCTTGTAAGGTTAATTCCCAAGTATTTTATTTTTTTGATGATATTTTGAATGGACTGATTTCCTGATTTCTTCATCAGTCCTATTATTATTAGTGTATAGGAAAGCTATTGATTTGTGGGTGTTGATCTTGAATCCTGCCACTTTGCTAAATCTGTTTATAAGTTCAAGCAGTTTACTGATGGAGTTTTTTGGCTCTTCCAGATACAGGATCATGTCATCAGCAGAAGGAGAGAGTTTGACTTCCTCTCTTCCTGTTTTTGTCTTAAGAGGCATTTCTAACAAGGAGTGTCACAAAATCCTAGTAGTCCCTTGCCTTAGGGTAGGTTGGCTTGTGAATAAACATCATGACAGACCCTTTATGTTTGGTTTTCCTGAGCTGGCTGATCTTGATATATGGGAAGGAGAGGAACTATCTAAAATTATCTTTGTTTAAATATTTGCAATCTACTCATTTTTACTTTGGGGATAACTGAGAGGACAGGTAGATAAAAACATAAAAATTTGTTCTTGAGGTATAGAGTTGCATGTGACCTCCAGAGGTAAGAGTCATTTTGACCCATCTGTGAGCTTAGAAGAAGATAGTCAGTAAATTCAGTGACAATTACCTTGACAGTCCCCATGAGGCATTTTCAGTTTTCCTTGTCTTTCCATACTTTGCCCTCAGTCCTCAATGTCCTTCCCTACCTGCTTTCTCATTTCCAAGGGCTTACTCAAGGACTTCTTTCCTCAGGGAAGCCTTTCCCAGTTTCTGTTCCTCTCATCAACCTTTCCACAGGGGAAATAAACTCTTCCTCTAAAATATTGTCACAGAATTCTGTGCATGCTTCTCTAAAAGAATATACCTTAAAGTATAAGCTTTTCATGTAAGTCAACCAGCCCACCTATAATGGGAATCCATATGGGAGGAAACTGTAGCTTATTTATTTTTGGTTTAGTACATAACAAAGTGACTAATAAAGGAGTGAATAAATGAATAAACTGAAGTTTGTGGAACTAGAATGAAACTTCAAATTTGGGAGGCCTAGAGTTTTGGCTTAACTGGCTACCCATTTACCCTATCAGACTGTATTTCCTCACAAAATGACAGAAAGGAAAAGGCTTCTTTTTCTTTCTTTCTTTTTTTTTTTCTGCTTGAGTATTCTTGTGATTAGAGGGTCATGACTGGCATTTATATAAGATACTCCTTTCCAAACTAAAGGTATTTTGTCATCAGTATCTTCCAAAGCTCTTACGATGTTATGTGAATCTAAAAGGGAACTATTCCTAAGAGGAGAAGATATCACATGCAATTGGAGCTTCAGGAGATTAAGCTATAGTTTCAAGAGTTGACTATTTCTGTTTCAGGCACCCCTAACATCTAGTCTAGCAACAATATCAGCAAAGTGAGTCTTTTTCTGTCCGAGGGACGTCCAGCTAACCCCAATTGTGTTATTGATTTCAGTGAGATAATTAGGGTGACAAAGAAGCCCAAGCTTCATAAGGGGTAGGCTTATTGCATCCCAGTAGTTAGGGACAAGGAGCTCTGAAGGGATTGTTACATTAAATTACTAACATGATGACTTCTATGTTATTAGTTGTGCATCTGAGTTGTACATCTGGTTGTCAAGTGAGTTGACATTGAAATAAATCTCATATTTTCTAGAAGAGCATACTTGTTTTCCAATACAAAATAAAATTATAGGACAGCATGTAAAGATCTCTAACCTTCCAAGGATTAGCGGTGCTCTGTCAGGAAAATTTTTCATTTTTTTCTTAGTGAGTATCCAAGATACTTTGGAGAAAACGTTTTCTTGGAAAACAACCATGTAGATGCATGTTGATGGGTAAGGAACTTAGAAGAGTGAGTGACTGCATATTGAGGTATGTAAGCTCCTTTTTCTCTGGAACATGTGGGAGTATTTTAACTTTGTTTTTCCTCAGATTCTGGTGGTAAGAGCTATCTAAGAGGTTGGAAGTAAAATGGGAATAGACTGGGACAAGGAGGCATAGAGAAAAGGGGAGGCCTTCCAGAATTCTCTAGCCCAGCATTTACTATAGCTCTGCTTTGAAGGTACCAGATGCCTGCCTAGATTGATAAAACTACTTATTTCTACATATTTTACTGTTTCCCATGTGAATGATGTATCTGACATAAACTTCAGGGGGAAGGGTGTGAGAGTCACCCTTGGTTCCTTAATGACATGTGTTAGTTTATGTACATGAAGTTCAGTCATTCAGTTATAGTGCAGTTAGCGTTTGTTGAGCACTTCCCATGTGCCAGATTCTTTTGCTGGAGATGTGGAGATGAGAAAAAAAGTTGCTCTTTTGGTAGAGTTCAGAGTGGAGAGTATTGTAGAAATGCACTGTTTATTAGAACTTTCTGAATGATGTAAGTATTCTCTCTGCACTGGCCAATACAGAAGCCACTAGCCCAGCTGGCTTTTTGAGCACTTGATTTGTGAATACTCTGAGAATCTGTTTTACATTTTATTTAATGCCAATTAATTAAAATTTAAAAATTAGCCACATGTGGATGGTGGCTGCCGTGTTGGACAATGAAGCTCTAGAAACTACAAGGAAGGAAGTAACATGTGTTCTAAGAAAAGTATGGACAGTGGACAGTGGGGTATTAGCTCACTCAATGCACCATTCACCCACTGTGGATGACGCTTCTGCAGGATTATTCTAAGTAGGCAGTAACTCTGTGACCATGAAAACTGAAGAATGCTGCATGATTCTGCCAGGCTACTCATTTATAATAAATAAGTTTATTGAGTACCTAAGAGTTCTTTCTCCACTCATTTGGTCTTGCCACCCAATGACAATGACCAGGTCTTATATTTTTCCTTTCTATCTGGAAATGGCCAAAAAAAAAATCCCTTATGGAAGTTGTATGTTGTAATCTCCTTTGACAGGATTTGTTTTGGGAAGAGCAGCTATGAATTGTGAACAGGGAATCTGTTGGTGTTTGTGATCTGCCTTCTGGGTGAAGAGTTGCTCGCTCATGCCCTGCCCTTCTCTCCCGTCCTCTATTCTCTCTGTCCTAACAGTACCCACTGTCAATTCACTGGAGAAAGGCTTGTCCGCTGTCACTAAATCCTCTTCCCTTATCAAGCCACACCACTCATTTACTTTTGAATGTGATTCTTTCACTTCTTACCCCCACTAAGTGCATTAAGAAGACAATTCTTCCCACGATGGGGGAAAATCAATGCAGAATTTTCTTCTTATGAGGTATAATAAGCAACTAGAGTTTATATAGCATTTTATAGTACACAATTTTGTACATTTTTGCAGACATTATATCATTTAGTCTTTCCAAATGTCCTTTATAAATGAGGAAACTGAGGATCAGGGAAGTTAAAGACTTGCCCCAACCACTCAACAATCAAGTGGCAAACGGAGATGTAGACTGTGGATGCCTAAGTGGAGTCCAACAACATGGAAAAAAGGAAATTAGAACAATAGTGATGACTAATGAAATGGTTCCGACTGAGAGAGGGAGAAAGAAAAGGGAAAGGACAAGAAAAAGGGCACAAAGAAGATCCTTGCTGACTTCTTTGTCTCTTAGTGGAGATCCGAGATACTTTGGAGAAAACCTTGTTTACTCTGAGAAAAAATCATGCAGATGGCTATTGACCTAGCAGCTGGTATCACCTTATGGGTGAAGTTTGCGTCAGGGACAGCAATTGACTGATAATAACAGTCATCAGCGTGAATCCTTCAATATAACTTCTCTTCTTGCCACCTACTGGAGGTGCACATCATCCACGACAAATGCGCAGCTGAAGAATGCAGAGCTGGGATCAAACAGTGGGCATGCTCGGTGATATTAAGTTTACTAATAGGGAATAGAAAGGAAGAGAAGAAACTGTCTTCTTTCTCTTGTGACAAAGCTAGTTCCCCTACTTAAAAATGTGCTGGGAAGTTATTTCTAATAGCAAGATCTTCAGAGAAGATTCTTTTTTTCCTCAAAGCTCTTTTAAAAGGGAGCAAATATACTGAGATAATGAAGAGCAAGAGAAGAACAACATAAACTTATTTCTTAAAGGTAAAATTTAAAATTTTTTTTATTAGTTGAATATGGACTTACAATTGAGGGGGAATCAAATGAAGAGTCTGTTGTATACATGTTACACTTTTAGATTCCTTTTGTTTTATTATTTTATTTTTGTAGAGGGAGAGAGAGGAAGAGGAAGAGAGAGAGAGAGAAAGAGAGAAAGAGAGAATCAATTTTGTTTATTTTTCATTTGGTTCTGGTTTCTCTGACACCCAGTTGTGGATGTGGTGCTGGGGTTTGAACCTGGGTGCTAGTGCTTGCCAGGCAAGCACTCCAAACGCTGAGCCCTTGCTCCAGCCCGGTAAAATTTACCTTATGCCAAAGTTCACTGATCTTGTAGCTGAATTGGCTCAAGGAAAATCCCAGCATCTTGAAATTTAAATCTTAATGATTATTTGATAACATTGACTAATATTCTTTTAACATTAATTATGATTCCCCAGGAAACTTTACATATTTTAATTCCCAATGAAAATACTATTCAGTATGATTTTATAAAAGAGTAAATACAGCAAAATAAGAAATGGACAGATCCAGAGCTACCCAGCTGTAAGGAGAAAAATTAGGATTTGAACTCAAGTCCATCTGATCCCAAAACTGTTTTCACAAAAATCATTGTATTACGAAGCACCATTCTAGACAACAAAAGAAACAATAGGTAAATTTGGTTTCATCAAATTAAAAACATTTTGTGCATCAGTGGATACTATCAATAAAGTGAAAAAGCAAACCAAAGAATGGGAGAAAATATTTACAAATTATTTACAAATATTTACAAATATTATATATCTAGTATGGGATTAATATCTAGGATATGTGAAGAACTCTTAACTCAACAACAATGAAAATGGTTAAAGGAGTCAAACAGATATTTCTCCAAGGAAGGCATAAGACCAATAAGCCCATGAATAGATGCTCAACATCACAAATAAAGAAGGACCTGTAGATGAAAGTCACAATGAAATGCTACTTCACACCCACTAGAATGGCTATGATAAAAAAAAAAAAACCCAAAATAACAAGCATTGGCAAAGATGTGGAAAAATGGAAAACTTTGTGCATTGCTATAGTCATATTAAATGGTCACTCTGGAGAACAGTATGGTGATTCCTTAAAAAATGAAAAATAGAACTACCATGTCATCTAGCAATTCAATTTCTGGGTATATACCCTATATACCCAAAGGAATTGAGAGCAGAGATTCAAACAGGTATTTGTATACCCATGTTCATAGCAGCATTAATTTAAAACAGCCAAAAAATGGAAGCAGCTCCACAGCCCTTCAGCAGAAGAATGGTTAATCAAAATGTGATATATATATATATATATATATATATATATATATATATTCAACTTTAAAAAGGAATAAGATATAAGATTCTGGTATATGTTACAACATGTGTGAATCTTGAAAACATTATGCTTGGTAAAATAAGCCAGACACAAAAGGACAAGTACTGTGCGATGCCACTTACATGAGGTAGCTAGAGTTGTCAGATTCATAGAGACAGAAAGTAGAATGAATGGTAGTTGCCAGCAGCTAGAAGGAGAGAAAAATGGGCAGTAAATACTTAGGGGGTACAGAGTTTCAATTTGGGGAGATGAAAAGTTTCTGGACATGTCATGGTTATATATCAGTGTTGAATGTATTTGATTCCATAGACCTGCACTCTTAAACTGATATAAAATGGAATTTTTTGAAATTTTAAAATAAATTTCAAAAATATAATGATAATATGTTAAAGTAATATGCTCATCCTACAACAAAAGACTTAAAATAATTCTTGTGGCATTCAGGAAATAAATAACACAGTCATTTAAACATTCATTCTCTCAATCTTTAATAAATATTTATTGAACTTCCACTGTGAATCAGGCATCAATTTAAACATTGGGAATATAGTGGTTAGAAATGTGCAAATTTTCTTGAAGAAATAGAGTGGAAGAAACAGACTTATTGAACAAATAGAGACTGTGGAGGAAACAGACATTAATCGTGTAATAAATAAGTGTAAAATTGCCTCAATGTGAGTGTTCTCCACGAAAAGGGCCTTGGCTGTGCTATGACAGCATATGCTCGGGGAATGTGATTGAAAGAAGGAGACTTTCTTAATTCTAAATAATCTTAAAAGTATGTACTTGGACACACTTTACTGCTGCCCCTAACACGATATGAGTGGTAGTAGTTTCCCAAGTCCCTTGTTTCTGCAAGCAAGTATATTTGTGATATTGTTTTACTAACAAAGAATGGGAAATTTCCTGTGTGACTACTAAAGCATGTTATTGAAAGCACAAACCTGGAACACAACAAGCTCAATACGCGAAGACAACTGGTGCTTGGTTTTCACCTAAACATTGAACATTTGATTCTTCTAGCAGTCATAACAATCTATCAACATTATTTAGTAAATCTCTGCAGTTGTTTCTAGATGTTAAGAAAGAAAGAAGGAAGCGCTAGAGCTGGAGAGGTGCCTCAGAGGTAGAGCGCTGGTAGGGTGCTTGCCTGACATGCACAAGGACCCAGGTTCCATCTCCAGCACCACATTCACAGCTAAGTGGAGGGAAAACAAAAAACCAGATGAAAAAATAAAACATTAATATTCTCCCTCCCCTCCCCCTCTCTCTTTAAAAAAAAAAGAAAGAAAGAAGGTGAGGTCATTTGATTTTATTTAGGAAAATTTCATCATTTCTGCAACTGAATTCTGCTCACCTATAAGAAACCAAATGATTCTTATTGATTGGTTGATTGTGGTGCTGGAGATTGAATTCAGGGCTTCATGCATGCTAAGCAAGCTCTCTACCACTGAGCTACATCACTAGCTTCATCCATATTTTAAAATAATCATTTGAAGAAGTGAAAGAAGAGATACATAAATTTTATACAAGCATCCCCTATATTGGAAGGGAGAAAGGGGCAACTTAGACTAATCCATTACAAATTTATCAGTGTGCTCCAAAATAAACTGAGGATACATGCCCTTTCCTACCCTGCGTTTATATATTTACTTAAACATTTTAATTTTTTTCTGGAATATAAGATGTGTCATCATTTTTAAACTTCTCAGAAAGAAAACATGTGCCAGTTAAATTTGACACAGTTTTGTCCATGTTCCTACAGTCTCTCCTTGCTTTGAAGTCCTTCTGCCTTTGTTATTGGGCATGTGATAGGCTATCCTTTTGCACATGACTCAAACTATAAATTGGCTCTTTTTCCCTTTGTTTGGTCCCATAAAGCACTTATTTGTTGTTTTGTAAGAAAGCGTGCAATTGATATGATTCAATGATAACTATTTGCTTCATTAATGTTAAATCAGTGCCCAATATTTCTTCTTCTATTCCTTTTTATGTGCATAATAACCATTGTTTCTCAAGGCTGTATCCTAATGTGACCTTCTTAGAGACATTTTATTTGATACTTAAGCTTAACTCATGTTGTAACAATTGTTCAAAGAACTCATTTAAAATTGCAACAGCTTGCTCTCTGTCTATAGCAATTGTGAGGTGCCATCAACTCTTCAGATGCATTTCTGCTTGGAAGATTTTTTTTTTAAAGGGAGGAGGATAGTGAGAGATAGAGAGAGAGAGAGAAGAGAGAGAGAATCAATTTCATTTACTTTTGCATGTGGCTTTTGTTGCTCTGACACTTTGTGTACATGGTGCTGGGGTTCGAATCTGTGTACTCATGCATGCCAGAAAAGCACTGTAACTACTGAGCCACGGCTCCAGTGTTTGGAAGATTTTAAAACAAATCATATACCCTCAGACCAATGAAATATAGTTCCTTATATATTATTTAAAATATTTTATAGAATACTCATGAAAACTCATGTCTGGTTGAAATTTAAATCAAAATGAAATTACTATGACATTTGGTCTCAGTTGACTTGCCCCCATGCTCCACTTCCGCTCTGTCTTTCCATCTCTCTGAGATTTCTTTCCTATGAAAGCAGTGTTCCTGAAAATGCCTTTGAGGTATTGTCATGAACTTAAACCTGTTGCCCAGATTCTTGACTAACTCAGTGAGAGACACCTCTGGTAAATGCTGAGCAGCATTTTTTCCTGGTCTGTGGACACTTGGCAGAAGCGTTGATGACAGTTGCAAGAACATGATGCACAGCAGTGTTCTTTACAGCAGTTTAATCTATGTCATCAAATCCCCAGAAACCATGATTAATAGCAGCACTTGAGTTTGTTCTCAAGTTGTATATTTGGCAGTGGTGAACTTTGATCTACAGTCTCACTTTAAAGAATCATTTTGACACAAACTTTTCCTGTAATCCTTCCATTTTATTAAGCTCACACTAATACCATGGAGGGGGGACATTTAATGCTATGGCTATTAGCTGTGTGTTTATTGTACCATTTTAAATACTTTGATAAGGGGAAGGGGTTGTGTTTTGTCCAGACACTGAGTAGTTAGTGTGATACAGAGCATTCTCATCACTGGAAGTTTCCCAGTGTAGGGTTACTGAAGGTCAGTTTTGATTAGGAACATGGAATAGAAAATTAAACCTATGGGTAATTACAAGCCCCATATTTAGTCTCAGGTAAGATTATTTTTCTTTCATATAGATAGCTGGTCTAAATATTTTCTCATTTTTTTCCTTTTCTATTCTTCATCCTCTGTATTTCAGTAAAGAAAATACTCTTTTTGCCATATAATTTTCTTTCTATATTACAGTTGCCCAATAGAAATATAAAATAAGCCACCTATGTAATTTTAAATTAAAAAAGAAACATACAATTAATTTTAATAATCTAACCCAGTATATCCTCAATATGACTTTAACATGTAATTAATATAAAACTTATTAATGAGAGATTTTACATATTTTTCTTTCTGTACTAGTCTTTGAACTCCAATGTCTACTTTACAGTAATAACACATTTCATTTTGGATAATGAATTTTTAATGTAACTTTTCCAAAACAATAAAGTTGTGTTTAGTAGAAAAAATATTTTACATTACTTCCATTCTTAAAATTAAATTAAGATTGAGTAAAATTAAGACTAATCTGCAGTTGTTAGCTGCATTTCAAGTGCTCAGTAGCCACTTGTGTTTAGAGGCTTCCATGTTGTATAGCATAGTTCTCAAGCATCGTGTGAAAAACAGCCCTATAATTTGAGAACTTAATCTCATTCTGTTAAACATTTTGACATATGTAGTCTTATTCCTTAATTCTTAGAAAAATGAGAAGTGTGAATATAGGGATCCAAAGGACCTATATGGAACTTAGATCTTTTAGTTCTTTTGTTTAGTCTATGAGTACTGAAAAGAGAAACCCTTAGGAATGGAATCTGGTATCCTTGGACCTCCGTCAAAAGTGGTAGCCATTATTACAAACTTGTTAGCTTTATGTTCACAGTATGAATGTGAAATCCTTAAAGTCATAGAATAAGACTGACACATACTAGGTGTTTTATAAGTATTACTTTCCTTTACTCTTTTCCCTACATACATCGTAGTAACCACAGAGTAATTAATCAGTAAAATAAAAACAAAATAAGTTGACTTATCTTTAATAGGTCACTAATGGCTGTGACTGAAGAGGGTTCTCTTATAAAGACAACCTTTGGATGACTGTTGAAGAAGAGAGGAATTTCTTTCATATTCCATGAAAATTATTTTTGGCTTGTAATAAGTATTAGGTGTACCTAGTGTGCTAGAGTTAGGCACAGTTTTGAAAGAAGACGTACTTGAAATTGGTTTAGAATTTATTTGCCAAACACTATAGGTGTTGGAGGAGCTGAGTGGGTCAGGTGATTTGGAAACAAGTAAAATTATTCAGACAGCTGTGGGAACTTGCAGGCTGGCCAGTGTGGCTAGTTTTTTATTGCCTGATCCTAGGAGAGTGGAGTTTTGTCCCCAGTCTGTGTCTTCTTAGGATGACCTGTCTTTGGATTCTTCCTCGGCCACATGGTTTTAGTTGCAATCCAGGCTTTCTAAGAGGGCACCATGCCAAGTCTTGCTTGTAGGACAAGATAGGAGCTTTTGGTGGAAATATGCCTGGCCTATGTGATGCAATGATCTAATTAATGATGTTCAAAGTACTAAACTACCATCAGCTGTAGCAGTTATAGGAACTGTGACTCCATGAGGAACACTGAAGTAATGGAAATCCAATAAAAAGTAAAGTTGAGTTGGCGTAGATAAGGGAGAAAAAGGGAGATATCAAAGAGGAGGCAGGACTTCTGTTTAGCTAACCTACAGTAAACTTTAAGAAAAATCCTCAGAGCCTCAATACCATCTTTCACCCTGAAGTGAAAATAGGTTGGATAAAGCAGATTATCACTGTGGATTCTAGGGGCCATGATCTGTTTCTGCTGTTACAGTGTTTATAAAAAAGAACACTGCTATTCCCAGCGTGACTCATTTATGGACTTCTACATTAGTGCGGTTCTCTAAGTTCTTAAAGCATGTGAACATAAACTGTCCCACTAGATGATTGTCACTTTTAGAGATTGAATCAAGTGCAATACCTCATGAAGATTATGATCATCTAAAAGTTATTTTAATTCTTTTGTTCTTTGGCTTATTTTTTTCCGAGACATATAGAACTTTGGTCATTGACATTGTGAACACAGTATTTTCCCCCTCAAATTCTTTGGAATTTGGACTTCATTTTAACTCTGTTATGTGCAAGTCTGTTTTCTTGAAGAAGAAAACATCCTGGGGTTTTTCATCAGCCCACTTCTTTTCTATCAGAATTAAGGAGTAGGCATTTTTAGATGCTGTTGAGTACCTGTGGCTTGAAATCAAGGAAGGAAAAACCCTGGGAGATTTCCCTTCCTTCTCACTGCTTTAGGCTATTTCTTCCCTCACATTCCTCCCTAGATCTGATCTTAGGTTGTGAGTTGACTGAGGGCTTGACTAACACAGGGCTTTCACATGTGCCTCTGTGGGCTTGCAGGGGTAGATGGGGGAGAGAGGAAGAGGGAACACTCCAGGGATAACGGCAAACTTGAAAAAAGGGCAGAGGTGACAGTAATCACAACTGCTCTTTATTGAGCATCTGGTCTGTTTGGGAACTTTATTAAACTTTCCCCCTACTTTATATCATATTAGCCACATTCTAGGGCTAGAAGCTAGGTAATATAACCTTCATTTTACATTTGAGGAAATTAAGACACAGTAAGGTTAAATAATTTCCCAAAGTCACACAGTTTGTGACTTCCAATCCAAGTCTTTCATAATGCATCTGATTTCACCAAAGCTCACTTTATCAACAATGTCTACATAATGGTAGGCAGTAGTCAGTGAGAACCTGAAAATTTGGTCCCTCTACCCTCAGCCCCTTCCTCTGCTGCGCCTGCTCTGCAGGCTCCTGTGCTTCCTTTCCCTTTTCTTAATTTATATGTATCATATGCTGTTAGTTTCTGCTCCTCATCATGTTTTGGGATTAAAAATGTACAAATTCTGTAATGGGTAGAACACTGGAAAGAAAAAGAGCTTTAATTGATTAACACACACACACATACACACACACACACACACACACACACACACAAAGTTGGAAAAACAAGGGAATCAGAAAATCTAGAACAGAGTTTGACCAAGTAAAGGCAAAGAAAAGAAAGATGAAAAAATAAGAGAGGGAAATTTTGGTTTTCATATCTGGTGTCTTCAGTTCTGAAAGAACTCTTTCATTTCAGAGAAGTGGAGGACAAGAGTATTAAGACCAGCTACTCCTATAGTGCTTTCTCTGTGTCAAGTAAAATTCTAAATGAATCAGGCATTGACACATTTGCTTTTAATAAGCCTCTATATTAGGTTCTATTATTTTCACTCCCATTTTATAGATATAAGTACTGGGTAACAAACAGGGATTAAACAAGGCACCCGCAACCATATATCCTCTATGTGGCAAAGTCAAGATTGGCACACAAGAGCTCTGGCTCCTCATTACCCTGCATTCCACTATCTCATGGACTTTCAGAATTCAGAAGTATTTCAGTAGTAAGTGAGGCTCGCAGAACTGGTGTTTTGCAAGCTGATTCCCACATCTTCTGTTTGTCTGAGATTCTTTCAGCTTTACATCATATATACAGTAGTTTCACAATAATATGTGTTCAATGAAGAAATGTTCAAGTACAGAGATAGGGAACAAGTATATTTGAACGCTAATGTTAAGTATAGATACTGGCAAAGGATATTCTTAATTCTCAGTTATAAGACATAATCTTCTTATTACTTCACCACACAAACACTCACACACACAAAATTTACTTTCTAACTGGCACATTATCTAAAAACCAACAGATTACTGTCAAGTTCTTGGACAAATGCATCCCTTGAGTGTCTCTTATTAAGAAAGAATCAGGTTAATTTTTCATGGATTGATGAGAGGTATTGCTTATTTTATACCTTCTGCAGAGATTGCCTGTCCAGACCCCAGAATAACCCCACAGAGCTGGCAGAATGGACAGAAATTGACTGTCCGTGAGTGTCCTACAATTCCCCAGCTGAGTGGGGCCCTCCACAGTGACCAAGGATAAAACGCACAAGTCAAAACACATGAACCCTTGAGAGCGGCCTGTGTCTTTCCCCACAGCTTTGTAAAATCAAAGTTTGAGGCACCACAGGAGCTCTTTTAAAATGTCCCAGCCAGCTTGCTGCAGCCCAGATGTTGTTCCAGGCGCTGCGCTGCAAGCTCCAATCATCGCATGACTTGAGCCGCTCGGCTGCAGACCCTCTCGCCTCCACTGGCACTGCTTCGTAGATGTTGCAGATGCCACAACTCATTTCTTTGAAGTCAGTATGTTTTTTAAAAAAACACCCCTTTCGACAGATTTGGCCCAACTTCTCATTATATAAGCTGATCTGTTGGAACATCTGTCACTGTATGGCTCCGGCCCCCACCCTCCACTGAAGTGTAATAACTTGACATTAATAAATAATGAGGCAGTGGTGAGTTTAACACATATATTATGAGGCACTGAGGCTAAAATGGCAGACTTTCATCTTTCAGGAAGACTGAAAGCCTAGATTAAGCAAACAAGGGAAACACAGCTAGGGCCCAGATGAAAACTTCCAACTATTGCTTACATTAAAAAAAAAAATATATATATATATATATATAATGTACCTAGCATAATTGACTCTCTCTTTATTATCAAATTGACACAAGGTCAATGGGAAAGGCTGCAGCTTCATAGTGGGAGATGTATTAACACAACATAATTTCCATTCTACACCCTCTGGATTACCACTACTCTAAATGCACTTTTCTGTCCACAGAAAGTTTTTCTTAGCAAAAATAACCATTGTAATTCAGTCTCATGTTGACCTCCACCATACAGAATAAGTGCCATTTTGGTGTTATGCACTTAGGTAACACCAACACGTGAGAATATCTTTGTGCTCTGAAGGTTTGCTTGCTCATTATTCTTCCGTGGGAGTCATCTTGTGTACCTGCTATGTGAGTAGTCCTAGGCATATGCTAGAGAATGCTCTTTGTGGAAATAGGAAAGGAGACAGAATCTGGTTACTGTCTGGTATGACATGCAACATTTTTAAAATTCAAATGTTTTTCCGTTTATTCATGGCCATGACACACAGTCAGAATATCAGCAAGTGGGATATGGTATAACCTTTTTTCTTTAGTGCATACACACATACAAGTTTGCACACTCTTACCCTGTACTCATGTGCTCAGATTCTGCATTTCTGTAAAATGCAAAAATCATGAAAGTTCTCTGAAGTTAGGGATAGTGCCTGTGTGGCTAGTCTGTATCTTCAACTTTGTGTCATACATCTGGATGCTTAATAAATATTTAATGACCAAGCAATCAGTGTTGTAAGCAAGAGCACATGCTATTATTCCCTTTCAAAAAATGAATGAATGGAAGAAGAAGGATGAATTGCCTGAATCTAACACTGTGAGTCCATTGCAAAATGCAGCTTGAAAGGTGAGTTCCTGGACTGTGCCTGGGTTTCTTCAGATTTGGGCATGGGACACTTACCTTTCATGTTGACTTAGACACGTGCTAAAATCAAACAAAAACATAGAATTCTGGGAGAATACATTTAAGATGAAGATAGTAGAGAAGCCTAAAATAAGAATACCAGAAAGTGAGAGACTGGCCCAAAACAGAAGGCACCAGCAAGGAAGGATGGGGAAGTTTTTCTGCTGGTGCAAAGCCCAGGAGTAACTTCTTGGTTCTCTTAAAGTGTGTTTCTATCGTAGTACAGTGTGGTTGTGAAAAAACTCCTTCTCATTCCTGGCAAAAATTTAGCATATTTCACCCATCAGAGTTCTTAGACATAAAGAATGTGACAAAGATAATTCCTTATGCCCATTTCACCTCTCAAATTGACCTATCTGAAAGTGCTGAGAGAATACATATGTACCCTGATTTATATGACATACTTGCATTTTTTTTTAAAGAGAGAGGGACAGAGTGAGTGTGTGTGTGTGAGAGAGAGAGAGAATCAATTTTTATTTAATTTTTTTCTGTGGCCTTTATTGCTCTGATACTTCATTGTGTATGTGGTGCTGGGGTTTGAACTTGTGTCCTCATGCATGCCAGGCAAGCACTGTTACCACTGAGCCATGGCTGTAGCCCTCAAACTTGCATTTATTTTTAATTTTAATGCAAATTCTCCAGTAGAAGCCCATTTTAGTAATAATTCTTTTCCTTTAGACTTAGATGCTATATATTTGTGCAATTTTTGCTTGATTCAACACAAAAATATCACTTACCTAATGTGCCTGCACTCAGACTGCTTACTAAAATACTGGATAATTTTAATATTCCTCATTTTTTATCCCTGAATGAACATACTTCAATTAAAAGAATAGTTGAGTTGCTAATGTTATAGTAACTTAACCCATGTATTATATAACCTGTTTGTTAGCAATTCATGATTAATCTTAAGAACTCAGCAAGAAGATTCTAAAAATATTTATATAGAAAGGCAATAATTTTGGGCATTCTGTATCCTCTCTGCTTAAAGTTGACTTGTTATAACAAGGTCCTACGTAAGTTCATAGGCTTCTATGTAGAGATGAGCCATGGACATTTGGTGTCTCATTTTTCTTATCAGAATATCAGGTAACCTCTTTCCACTGTTGGTTTTGGGCTCTTTGGGACACACTATAAGTTGCTTACTTAATGACCATTCTTTCTGTCTTCCTTACTATCAGAACCCCAAATTTCTTTTGGGAATTTCTTTCCTTCCCAGCCTCCCTTGTAGCTACCGGTGCGAGTGTGAACAGTTCAGGCTAGTAAGATACAAACTGATGTGTGTTAGACACTTCTTGAACTGTTTTGCCTTTCTAGTACAAGTGCCATTTATTTGTATTTCTTAGCTCTTCTTCTTACTTAAATTACGGATATAAACCTAGAGTTGGAAGAGCCATTTGTGATCATCCAAATCTAGATACAGTGAAGACAAATTTAAAACTCAAGACTTGAATCAGATGCAGAGGGCTCTTTGTATGTCAGGTCATAGGCTCTGAACTTTTCTCAGGGGGCCAAGCAGAGCCGCTAACAGCTGTTAGCCATAACAGCGACAGGAGTTGAGTGGAGTGTAGATCCTATTGTAGGAATGAGAGTTTCTTTACAGAATGGGAGATTGGAAGCATAGGTGTGAACATGCTGGGCTTTAATTAAAAGACTCCAAAACAGGACCCAAAACTATATTACAATGTGCTGAATCAGTAACTAAAAATAGGCTGGGGTCAATGTAATATGAAATTAAACGTTGATAAAGTCTGGAATCTGACTTGTAGGTAAATAAATAATTTAGTTGAATGCCAATACATGTGAAAGTATTATTTTTCCTTCCTGTATTTCTGTTCTCCACCATTTCCCCTTCATTTTTTCCTTCTTTCCATCTCTGTCTTCTTCTCTCCCTGTCTTCCTTTCTCCTTTCCACCATCCCTACCTGGACCTTTATTCTAATCCAAGAAATTGAGGACCTTGGTGATATTTCAGTGTGTGAGTGTGTATGTATTTAGTCATT
The DNA here is from genome assembly GCA_004027875.1 of Aplodontia rufa. Taxonomy (NCBI): domain Eukaryota; kingdom Metazoa; phylum Chordata; class Mammalia; order Rodentia; family Aplodontiidae; genus Aplodontia; species Aplodontia rufa. The sequence continues at coordinate 6,441 of PVKS010031692.1, read as the reverse complement.
AAGCTAGGTTAAAATTGGCACAATGAAGAGCTCCTCATGCCTCCAGGGGCAGTAGTGTAATGTTAGGGAGTTCATCACCTTCAGTTTATAACTCCCAACCCCCTTTTTTGGATGCATGATAGAAACCTCACTGTTATTGAGAACCACAGAACCAAAACTTCATAACCCCACAGCAGCAAAAACATGACCAGCTAACTGGTTCTTTCCAGTACTGCTTCTTGGTCTGGAATAAGTTTTGGAAAAGAAATAGCCTAGATATTCATGAATTAAATGGATCCTCTTCCTCATACCCATCTCCTCCTTTCAGAATAAGGAAAATACTCTGTACTCTGTTCTCTCTCTCTCTCTCTCTCTCTCTCTCTGTGTGTGTGTGTGTGTGTGTGTGTGCCTGTGTGCACACATGCACCTCGTATTTGGAAGACGTTCAGTTTCTTCCTGATGAGGATTCAGTTTATTGCTATTTCAGGGGTGGGTTTGGAAGGCGAGACTGTTGCTATTGCCCTTTCGGTAGACAGTCAGGAACAAACAAACCAAGAAAATCTATAAGCTTCTAACAGATGGGTTTTAAAAAGTAGGTCATGTTTTGAGCCCACCAACTTTGACGACATCCCTCTAACTGAAACTGGATTCCTAAGTGTCAGGACAATACAAATGAGATTTTAAAATGGTCTCTGGATCTGTTACAGCTTCCAAGTACAGTTGGGAAAAAAGTTGTGGAGGAAGGTCTCTAAGGATTCATGAAAGTAAAGACCATGCTGGGAAGCCCTGTAGCCATCGTTCTGTCTCCTGCTTTCCCTGATAGGAGAGTTGGGGTTGATTCAATCCTGAAGGAATTAAGATGGTATGGACATTGCAGGGGGAAAAAAGTGTGTGTGTGTGTGTGTGTGTGTGTGTGTGTGTGTGTGTAGGGCAAGGGGGAGAGCCATTTTCTCTTTTTTTCAACAAGAAGCTTAAAGCACATGCCGACTGAAGTCTAACTGGACAGATTGTTGTGCTTCTCCTTAAAATAGCCTGTTCCTGACAACTGAAAGGCTAGACGGCGAGGCTGTACAGCCGGTGAGGAGGGAGAAACCCCATCCGTCATCCCCCTGGCCTAGGGTATGTATGCCAGGGAGCATTTTCTGATAATAGAATTATGTACAGATCAAGTTAATGAGCCTGAAGCTCAGAGGAAGAAGGCTATAGGCCTGTGAGAACTCATGTAACTAAGACAGAGTGCCCTTATGTATTTTCCACTCGTTAGCCCCAAAAGGGGAAATAAAATACCTACTTAGATCCAAGTGTCTGTGGTTTCTCAGGCTTCATGCCTCATTGCTGAGTGAGAACAATTGGAAACCAGCGGTACATTTATATATCAACATGGTTTTGCCTGCAGTCCCTAGACTACCCTTTGTTGATTGTCTGGCTGACCTAAATGCCAATCCATCAGAAACCTGTTTCCCAAGCTCAACTCCCCACAAATATTGTTGAGCTAGAAATGCTTTTTCATTCCTTTTTGTCTTACTTAAAGAATGTTTGGGGGCTGGAGCAGTGGCTCAGAGGTTACGGTGCTTGCCTAGCATGCACAAGGGCGTGGGTTCAAACCCCAGAAGCACGCATATACAACGAAGTTTCAGAGCAACGAAAGCCACATAAAAACTAAATAGAATATCTCCTCTCTTTCTCTACCTCACTGTCCCTCTCTCTCTTTAAAAAAAATTTAAAAAATAGTGTTTATCTTTCCTCCTTTCCTAATGTTCCATTTACATCTAAGATCTATAAATATTTCTTCTTTTTTTTTAAGAGAGAGGGACAGTGAGAGATAGAGAGAGAGAGAGGAAGAAAGAGAGAATCAATTTTATTTGGTTTTTCATGTGGATTTCATTGCTTTGAGACTTCATTGTGTACGTGGTGCTGGGGTTTGAACTCGCGTACTTGTACATACCAGGCAAGCACCGTAATCGCTAAGCCACCGCTCTAGCCCAGTATTTCTTCTTTTAATAGCTTCTTTATCTTAAATATAAATCTTAGCCAATATGGAAACTCATTACAAACCCACGCACGCTGTCTATAATTTGAATACACTGGAGTTGTTCCTAACCATTCCCATTCTGCCTCTTTTCTCTCACACAAATCTATCGTGAGGCAGAGCTTTTACCAGTACGAGGAAGATGTTGTCCAACTGAATAGGAATACTAAAGTATATTTTAAATTATGTTAATGGTTCTTGCATAGGACAACAAAAATACTATTCATGCAATAAAAATGCTAATAAGAGGAAGTTCACCAGGAAATCTCATGCCCTAGTATATAGCCAACTGCTGGGGAGACTCAAACCATAGCATGTCTTATGAATTTCTTTTCTTCATGAAGAGAATAATTTAAACTGGTGGATATCTCAACTCATTACTTATGAAGGGAAACTAACAGCTATTCACTATGCAATTGGATAGGAGTCATTCTGAAATAACTTTGAGAATAACAATATATAAGATTCCTGATTTCAGCAAGAGGTGTGTACTGTGTTTTAACTTTATGTGGATCTCTCGGCTTTCCTGTTCTATGAGAAAAGGGAAATCAAGGAAAGTTGATAGTCCACAGAACTTCAATTCATGTGAGTTTTTTGATTTTCTTACATGTCCTGAATTAGCATGTTTTCCATCTGACATTCTGAAATATTGTTTTATAGGCACAGAGAAAAATAGTTTGTTTTCTGTTTAATCTTGTAAGAATTGTGTCAAATTTGCAAGTGTAGGTTCTTATACTTTGTGGCAGTAAAACCTCTGGTGGTCCCATAACTCCTCTAAGACTCAGTTCCCTAACCTGGAAAAAGAGGAAAATATCCCCTATTTCATAGAGAGGTTGTGAGGTTACACCATCTCATAAGTATAAAACATTCTCAACAAATAAAGCAAAGTATTTATAAGCAGCTAGTTACCATGTTTTGCACATAATCACCACTGAAATCACAGCCTCACTACAATAAGCACAGGTTAATATAAAGGAGAAATTTGGGTGGGATTAGATATGAGAAAATGATGATGAAGTTCTTCAGGCCATTGGGTAAATTTAATCGGGGGAAAATCTACAATTATACCAAGTGAATTTGATATAGTGGTCAAACTATTATATATGGAATCATTGTATCTTCGTTGTAAAAGAAGTATTCATTTGCATATCAATTTTCATTTAGGCTCTTAAAATCTGGACTTTACTCATAAAAATACCTAGAAGTGCTTAGATTCTAAAGATAGGTAAAGGTAGTTCTCAAACATGGAAGAGGGAGATAACATGTACTGTTATAAATATTTCCTACTTGTCCCATGGTTATATTTTCTTGGAGTCCAGAAGGTTTATTGTAGAATAAAAGAGTGCACAGATCAGTGCAGTCAGCCACCCACTCCCCATCCTTTACTTCTTCCCGTGGATTATAATCAGGCATCCCCATGAAAAGAGACAAATACATTTTTTGCACCAAACCAGTCTCACCTCTTTTCTTACCAGTGTATACTACAGTGGAGAAGCACACTAGTAGAGATATGCACAACTGTTTTGTATATAGTAGTTCTGTATATTAAAACAGAAAATCAGTAAATTGAAAAACATTTCATAGCTATGAGTCAAATGGATCTGGATCTGAATGTTCTATCATTGTTGCTAATGTTGGTTACACAACCTACAATTGCTCCAATTTTGACACTAAATTTAGTGGAACACCTTATTTTTAAAATTAATCAATAACAATGAAATTAAGTTTCTTCTGCTAAATGATTTGAATATTTTGATCTAGAAATGGTTAAAAATGCTTTAAAGAAATATACCCAAACATAGTCACTAGCCTTGATTATCAAAATTTTGACATCAAATATATAGACTTTTGCAGAATCAGAAATCCAGGCCATTGGTTTTGGATATGATAGACACTATTTGGAGATTACTATTTATTAGATTCAGCTTTTAACAATTTTTAATAGGGTATATAGATTAAATTATTTCATGAAATAAATCAACAGAAACAGCATGAATGAAAATTGTTATTCAATTGAGTAAATACTTATTAAAGTACATTATAGAAAAATTACAACCTCTTCTCTCTCTCTCTCTCTCTCTCAAAAAAAATAACGTTCATTCAAGAATAATGATTAGTAATAAATTAATTAAAGAAGATTTGGCAAAACAGGTGAACTGTGTAAATTCTGGGCCTCAGGATTCATTTTGATCTTTTGGAGGCATTTGGAAAGTTACTTTAGGTTAATTTCACTAAGTACCAATGATTGGGGAGGCTTATATATTTTTGTAATAAATAAATAAATGAAATATGATCCTCTGGGGAGGGGCAGATGTGAGTGGGGTTAAAACCTACTTTCCTAGGTTTCCTTTTCTGTAAAAACTCTGAGCCATGCAGATGACCATGAATTTAGATTCCATAATCATCATTTTCACAACAAAGACGTTTTTATACATAAGCAGTTATCTAACATTAACAGATTCACTTATATTTTTAAAAAATAATAAAGTATTATGTGCAAAACATAATAATTAGTTGCTTATAAATACCATGCTTTATTTAAACAGAAAGAGACACTTCTGAATGCTATTCTTTCATTAACTATATTAAGTGAATATAAATACTAGGCATTCTACTACATGTTAGGGCTAGAGGTAACTTGATCATTTCCTCCAAGAAATTTATAACTTAGCAGTCTAGAAAATAAGTACATAAATAAAAGTTTGAGAGGCTATGATAAAAGCACAAATGGAATCTTGTTGGGTGACAAAGGAGGAGGTGATAAGTTGACCAAAATTAATTTGGTTGAAAATGAATTAAGTGTGAAGCAATTTGATTGTGATGATCATAAGTATGCAAAAATACCAACAAATATATGCAATTTCCATTTGTCAGTTATGCATCACTAAAGCTTAGGGAGAACAACACTCTGGCTAAGTTAACAACAACAAAACAGAAAGATAGACAGAAACTAAATTTCTTCATACATATTCAATGAGATAATGAATTGGTCTAAAATGCATATTCTCAGTTATTGTTTTTTCATATAGTTGCAATTTTAGTTCATAGGAGCTGTTTTTTAAGTTTGTTATTAGTTTTAAGGCATTTTTTTTGCCATTTCTGAGAATTACAAAGAAAAGGCAAAAAGAAAATTCACCTAGATGGAAGTAAGGAATCAGTTCTCAATACTGTTGGGGAAGAAAGGGGTTCATGTAGGACATGCTTATCAAACTCCTTCTAGATGTAATATTTAAGTTGAGTTTTGAAAAAGAGGTTGGCAGCTTCCAGGTAAATAACAAGGATGGAGTATTTGTGGAACTGTGAAGTATATGGGGACCCTTGGAGATGGACTGGATACATTTTGCATTGTGACATGGACATGAACTTTTGAAGAACAGGAGCACAATGTTAGGATTTCAATCTTTTTTTTTAAAGAGAGAGAAGAATAGTGAGAGAGAGAGAGAGAGAGAAGGAATCAGTTTTATTATATGGCTTTTGTTGCTTCAACACATGGTTGTAGTATGTGGAGCTGGGGTTTGAACCTGCGTCCTTGCACATTCCAGGCAAATGCATAACCACTGAGCCACCACTCCAACTCCATGATTTCAATCATTAATGTCCACTGTGTTAGTCAGTTTTTTCTCGCTGTGACCAAAATACCTGACAAGATCAACTTAGAGGAGGTAAAGTTTATTTTTGAACACAGTTTCAGATGTTCAATTCATAGTCAGCTGACTTTATTGCTTTGAGTCCAACGTGAAGCAGAATATCATGGCAGAAGGGCATAGCTAAGGAGTTCTGTCTGCTCATATCCACAAGGAAGCAAGCATTCAGAAAGTGGAAGGGGCTACAGGGAAGATGAGCCATTCCAGAGAATGCCCCCAATGATGTACCTCCTCTAGCCATCGACCTACATTAAGAAAATAAGGCATGTTTGGAGGAAGCAGGTCACTGGTGGCATGCCCTTGGGGATTATATTTTATCCCTGGATCCCTGAAACCTTTTCCTCTGCTACCTAGCTGCCTTGAGATGAGCAAGCATTCCTCCTATAGGCCCATCTGCTGCAATGTTTTGCATCTCCTTGGGCCAAGTCCAATGGAGTCAACCCAGCAACCTCTGAAACCATGAGCCCAAAATAAGCTATTTCTCCTATAAGTTATTCTTGTTAGATGTTTTGGTCACAGCAATGCAACAGTAAGTAATTCACAGGGTCCCCATGGAAGCCCTGTTGCATTCTGGGCAGGTGACAGTCACATGAGACAGTCTTGGCTTGGGGAAGTGTCTCCTGCTTAGAGTTTCAAGCCATGTGTGTGTGGGCTGCAACTGTTAGAGAAATAGAGGGGAATGTCCTCTGGATTCAGTGATTTCAGCATACCTGCCCTCTGTGCCAAGACAGACACCAGTTGAATGTGTTTTCATATGGGTCCCAGGTCTGAAGGCAATAGGGTTGATGG
>PVKS010031691.1:0-23234 GCA_004027875.1 Aplodontia rufa | reverse complement strand
TAGGCAGGAAAAATACCAAGGTAGGCGAATTTAGCATTATAAGATATTGAGTGACAATCACAGGTTAAAAACGCAAAATGATGTTGACTTTGACATGGTTTCTCTTTAAACTTTACGCTATCGGTCTTTTGCAGCAAATCTATGAGACTTCTTTACTACAGATTTTTTTTTATTTTTTTATTTAGAAATTTATTTGTTGAACAATCAAACAAGCTTCTAATGAAATAATATAATATATATATGTATATATACATATAAATTCTGAAAATTAGATTTACTCCCAAGAGCCTCCCCCAATTACCCACCCTTATCTCTCCTCCCCTTTCCCAATACATCTCTACAAATGTCTTAGGTTTTCTTTGAATATTTTAAAAATTTTATTATATCTTTTCCCCTTAAGAAATACAATATAAGGAAAAAACCTTTAAAAAAATAACTTCGTGGGGCTAGAGCGGTGGCTCAGCAGTTGGTGCACTCGCCTGGCTTGTGCTAAGACCCAGGTTCAAACCCCAGCATCACATACACAACTAAGTGTCAGAAACAAAGGCCAGATGAAAAAATAAATAAAATTGATCTTTTCTTTCTCTGTCTCTCTCTCTCCCTCTCTCTCTTTTAAAAAAAAAACAGTTAATATTAGCAAAAAATTAACTTATTTTCAATATGCCTCATAATATGAATATTATTCATAGTATTCATATTTAAAATATTGCTGTATTCTAGGTTTTTTAATCAGCTGCACTAAGTCTACATTTAAAAAATAATATAAAAAATTTGGAGCAAGGGAAAAAAGGCTAAAAATGATCTCCAACATGCTTATAAAAGAATAGGAATTATTTGTATTTCTCCTTCCCCTCCACTTCTTTCTCCTCCTTCTTTTACTTCTTTCTATTTCCAGATTTAGAAAGTTTCTACTCAAGATTTCTTGTAGACAATAAATTTATTTTATGCAATTACAGTTAAGTCCACACATTATGACTTCATAGAATAATCACCACTTCTTGTAAGAAATATCACAGTGGCAATTATTCTATGAAGTCATAAGTCAGGGAAAAAATCTGAAATCTAAAAATGCTGCATCATTAAATTTACATAAACAGAGTTTACTCATTCTTCAATTTTAAAATAGTGCGTACATTTTTATCAATGAAATGATTTGTTTGAAAAGGAATTTTGTGAAAAGATATAATTATATATAGATTTTTATTCAAATGAGTTCCCGGTGGATTTCAAATAGTGCTGGTCCATTGGGCATCCTTCTAAAGGGAGCTCTGCTATCACTGGTGAGAATTCTGAGTATCCCATCCTGCCCTGGGAGATTTAGGTATGAGCTTGCATTTTAAAGGTGCTTCCAGGAAATAAATCTTTTAGGCCAGTGTTTTACATGATTACCTGAGCATTTGAAACTTTTTCTCAAATAGCACCTATTCCCAATTTATACTTCAGGATATAAACAAGAGTAATAGTTTTGCTCCTTTACACTATACTATTACACTGATCTTAGGTATTTAAAAATAACATACCAAACTGTAGTCTAGTAAACTTACTCCTTGGATCAAAATACACTTAAAGTGGAAAGCAAATTCCTCTATCAGATTACCATTGGTTAACATGGATTGGTTATCCTGTGTGTTATAAACCCATCCCTCAGGAAATTATATTCTTTTATTGAATTTTCAAAATAACCCTGTAAGTCAAGTATATACTCTAATTTATGGATGAGGAGACTGAGGTGCAAAGAAGTCACATGAATTGCCCAAAGTCACACAGAAGTTGAAGAACAGAACCAGGATTTAAACCAGGCCTAAACACAAAAACCCTACTCTATCTCATCTGCAAAACTGTGAAAGTACTTGAATAAAAAACTAATGAATAACAGATGAGACTTTAAAATAAATCCATGGAAGAGGATAGGATGTCCATGCTGAGATATTACAACATTTTTCACTATAATCCTTTTATTTAGAAGCTAATCCTTTTGCTAGTTTTCAAGAAAAGTATCCAACCACCCAATTTGACATAAAGAGGTTTACCTAAGAGCAAATGGAAATGAATGGGCATGGCGCCAAAGGGGCATCTATAGGTGTGGTCACTCCTGACTTTACCAGTATGTCATGTTAAATCCAGACCAGAGATTTATGAGATCATCAATAACAGAGGAAAATCTTGGAGCAAAAACTGGCCACCAGTGTCATTCAAAAAGGATAAAAATGGCGGTGTGGTCTGAACCACAAATGTGTTTATGTGAAAGGATGTCAATCCATTTTACCAGCAAATAATCTTTAAAAGTCAGGGAAGTAAATTGTTTATATTCATTTATCTCTGAGTTCTCTAGTAGGAGAAACCTAATAGCTTTCTTATCTTACCCCTTAATGCCCTTAAACACATCAAATTTTATTGCATTCTCTTTTGTTATAAAAGACTTTGATTTATTTACTTCTTTATTTTATACTTTTAAAAGACTCTCAGTGGATTGTAGTAAAATTCCAAATAGAAATGCAGTTCTAAATATTGAAAACATCATAAATCACCTATTTATCCTAATCCCAATATTTTCAAAAAGTTAAGGTTCAAATGACTTTTCATTTTAACTCATCAAACTATGCAAAGTAGTATTTAGAAGTTCTACTTCTGAATTTTAAATAGTAAAGTCATTTTCAGGTAGTAGTTGTAATCATAGAAAATAGTTCAATGACTGTAAAGTTCACAACAACTCACAAATTTTCTCAAGCAGGAAACCTAAAAGAAAAAAATGATAGGTCAAAAATTGTTTTAGGGCTGGAGCGGTGGCTCCGCGGTTACTGCACTTGCCCAGCATGTATGAGTATGTGAGTTCGAACCTAGCATCACAGACACAGCAAAGACTTGCTCATGGCTGGAGCATGGGAATGCACAGGCTTTACAATCCAGACACATCTGGATTTAAATGCCAGCTTTGCCATTTATCAGCTATGATACCTTGAGCAAGTCACATAGAAGTGGGAAATACCTACTTGTAGAAAAGTCTGAAGCAAGACACTGAGATGACATAAGCGAAGCTCCTATCATGTCCCATGGTACATTCCACAGAGTCCAGTGAAAGGATGAAGATTGCCTATGACCAAAATGACCAAACTGGTCATTCACTCTTAGTTAGAGTGTTATTGATTCTCATTAGCATGTGTTTTTGTTTCTAATTTTATTCTCTTATTGTTGTAGCTGTGAGTATAGATTCTAGAGTCAGGATGTAAGAATTTCAATCTCAGCTCTGTATTTAGTTGCTCTGCACCTGGAACAATACACTTGATATCTCTAATCCTCCGATTGCTACTCAGTTGTAAAATGTCAACTGTCCCCATCTCAGAGTGGTTGTCCTGATTACATGACATGAGGCACATAATGCATAATACAGTGCTTGGAAGAGTAACATAATTTTATGTACATGTTAACTACTGCTTTTCACTTCCTTATTTTATTTTATCATTTTCTCCATTTTTAAAAATCTATTTTCAAATTCTACAATAATAAGAGCAGTATTTAGAATTTGGGAAGTAAAAGAGGAAAACATAGTCCATATAGCCATAGCCCTAACCTAACTATAACAAATCATTCTGGAATATTTCCCTGCAGTACATTCCCACTCCTATACGGTAATTTTCCCATGCATAGACTTTGTAAAACTCATTGCACAAAGAACTTTGTAACCTTTGTTCTTCATTGATCACTATTACCTTAAAAGCATCACCCACATTATTGCATTGACCTTGCAACTATAATTTCAATAACTACATAAATATCTATCAAACAGAAGCATCATAGATTTCTAAATCAATGTCCCCGTATATTTGAGTTGATGCCAATTAATGCATTAGGGAGATGGCACAAGAAGAGGGGGTACAGGACAAATATCGAGTGACCTGACTCTTCTGGACCCTGTAGTCTCATTATGTGACTGCCTCTCAGCTCCCAGCCACCCACAGCAAAAGCAGATAACAGATGTTAAGTTTCAGTGTTTGGAAGAATTACCTGGAAAAGATCTTCATAGTCTGCATAAGGTCCCTCCCAGGTGATAACTTTGTGACCCATGTGTTTTTTGTTGTCATTGTTTCTAGTATTCTCTGGGTCTCCGGTTTGCAGTTCCACGTCTTGAGAAAACCAACATGAGCATTAACTTCGATCTCCAAATCAGAAGGTTAGACATTTAAATGTTCAGATTATGGACAGCACTCATGAGCAGTGATTCATAGTGAAATATATGCCACTTTTGAGCTCATTTTTCTCAATCATTCTGGTTTCTTCAATATTTTGGTTTTGACAAAGAGACTGCATTATGTAGACTAACTTATGAAATAACCAGATTTTGTCTTGAACACCCTGCCAACTCGCTTCACTTCCACTTTTCTTTATGCCACACACATGCCTTCTCCCACCCCCACTATATCCCGTATCAACCAATCCCGACAAACCTTCAAAACATCATAGATTTGGCTTGTGCAGTCTTGAAATCTCCTAAATTTTCAATAACGAACGAGTCTCTGATAGCTTCCTTGGGAGGATCATAACCGAATGCAGGTGATGAAATGCTAATTTGAAGGGCAGGGCCTTCTGCAGCAATGATTAACTGAACTATGTAGGTAGCTAGCTGCTTCACTTTTCTAAGAATGACCCTGTTCAAGTATCCAGCTGTGACTTTACCCTTTCGCTGTCTATTCTGTTTACTGTTCCTTGGCCAAAAGTAACATTTCATAAGCAGGAAGGCCCATAGAGTAGTGAGGCAGGCAGGTCAGGGCTTCCCAGCTATGAGCCTTAACGCATTAGCTGCTGGTAGAATCAGTTCAATGACTCTAAACCTGTAGGAGTCAGGTATGCTAGTGCATGCCTATAATCCCAAAGACTTGGAAGGCTAAGGCAGGAAGAGTGCAAGCTCAAGACCAGCCGAGGCCACTTAGCAAAACCCTGTACCAAAATAAAATAAAAAAGGGCTGGAGGTGTTGTGTTGCTCAATGGTGGTACAACCCTGAGTTAAATCTCTAGCACCCCCTACACACACAAAAACAAAAAAAGAAAAGAAAAAGAAAAAAGAAATAGGAAATAGGAAATATAATATAAATTAGTACTATTCATGAAACATTCTATTTAGATGCCCTGAGAGGTAGGTAGGTATATATAGGTATATATATATATACCTATATATATATATATATATGTATATATATATATATATATAATTTGTGTGATCTATAGTTTTAGAACTTCCAAAAACACTGATATAGACACACATGCATGCTTTCAATAGTTATTTATAATTTACTCAGCATGTTGAGTCCTTGCTCTGATAATAGAGTTATCTACAATTTGGTGCTTAGAATTTGGTTCTCCAATACCAATGCAGTGTGACAAATCTTTAAATTTTTTTCAATACCTTGCAAGAAGCATCATTAGCATGTGATAACTTTTAGAACAATTATTCTTTACACCAGATTATATCTTTTAGTGCTACATCAATGAAAGATTTAGGGTTTTTTTTTAATACATAAACCCTAGAAGAGTGTAGCAGATTTTAAAAATCTACAACCTGCATCATAAAACATCCCTCTTCAAACGTTGTGATAGATCTCCAGGAAGGAAGGTGTTCTAACTTAGCTTAAGTATTCTTTTCTGACCTTAGGATTTTCTTGAATTTAACTTAAATATTTTCTGCTGAATTTTAGAACATTTTTTACTTTTTCCAAATTAGTAATGATATGCACATGGAATAAATTCTGAAATATCTCTACATTTTACTGAAAGGTTATTAAATTGCTTCCCTGTGATCATCACTTATGTAATGAATTCAGTAATGAAGTGCTGAATTTGACAGAAAACAAAAATGGGTACATTTGTATCCCCCCTTCATCTAACAATGGTTCATGATTATATTCCATTTCTACTCATGACTATTTTAATATTATCCTGAAAAAACAAGAACGCACATATGCAGAAAGAACTGGAATGTAGATGAAACATCAAATTCCCCAAACACAGTTAAAGCATTTGAGAATGCTTTTAAAATGCAAATAATATTTAAGAAGTGATCTGTATGCTTATTCTATTCCAAAGATGTAAATAAGAATTTAGATGGGTAATTTTATATTCTGTTTAAATATGTTCAACCCAAAAATAAACTAAAGTCCAAACTCTTATAACCATATATTAATCATCCTTACCTATGTTTAATTTCTTTTTCTACAAAGAAAAACCAAAAGAGAAATGGACTTTATAAATGATTAAGCTTAAAATATTTCCTATTGGGAAATATTTGAATTAATTGGTCTTTCCATGACTATAATCTATACGACATAAACATCTCCCTCTTTGGGCACAGAGGGTCTCACACTGCAGTCCCCACGTGCAGACAGGATTTTGCAATCATGCTTAAAGTCACTCTTCAGGTAATGGTGAAATGAACGCTGTATTGTCTTTGTTGACGTTCCAAGGACCACAGAAAACGTAAAATGAATGTTAAAAAAATAAGAAACAATGGAGGAAAATGGCATTTGGATAACAATGTGGAAAACATGTTTTTCTGTTGAGCATGCAGCAGGGCGTAGTCATACAGAGGAAATTCATCCCTGCAAAGCTCAGCTTTGCAACAGTGATGGATCACTTGTTTGAATGTAGCAATAGTATTTGTGAGGCACACTTCAAGGAAGGAGGGGAAGGAAGCATCTACAATGAATCCCAAACCTGGTTCCTTTCTTACCAGATCTTGTTGATACTGCTACTCTGTAGCGAGCACCTGGGTGACAGGGGATGATTCTCACTGAATCAGAAGGTCTGTATTCTGAGTCTGCCATGACTCTTGCTGCACCTCTGTACAGCCTCATATTAGACTCAGGTTCAAAGATGATTTTAATGATTGACATCTCTTTACATTCTCAGGGTATCCTAATGAAAATGGTTTATCTAAACTAATTGCAACAAATGGAATTGTTTAATGATTTCTTAGTGGTTAGGAATTTTAATCCTGCCTTTGGATAAAAGAAGAGAAGAAGAGGTGAGAAAAGAAAAGGTGCTATAGTAGCAAAAAGAATGGCCTGGAAACTGGGGTTCAAACTTCATTGAACAGGTTCTTGAAGGCTCACTCACACATTCAGCAGTGAAGATCCTTTGCAGGAAATGAGCCTGACACCGCCTGTTTATATCTTTGGTGTTTGCAGTTTAAGTAACCTTATCAGTGCAAACAATGGATCAGAACTGATTTTCAAAAGCATCATGGGAACAACTCTGTGGCTTCCTCCCTTGAAAGCAGAATTTCACCCTGTCCTTTCCAGCTCCCACATATAGAGAGCTTCAAAATCTAATCAGAAACCACCTCATTTCCATCACCACAGTGTAACCTTGTCCATTAAATTCCAAGCGAGGTTCAATGATGAACACAGAGAAGGCTTTCTCTTCTTAATGAGACTTGACTATAAGCCTGACCCATAAATGGTGATGTGGCCACATCCCAGTTTGCTTAAGGCTGCCTGATCCTATGGTTGACTTCAATGAAAGCACAGAGGGACAACAAATACCAACGGCTTAGTGATGAGCCTCTTGGGAGGTATATTTTATTTTCCTTCCAGCACAGACAGCTTAACACATTCATTTTTTAGAAGTTCGTTTTCATATCTAATAATATTTGCTAGAGGGAATAAGACAGCAAAATTAGAAATAATTTTGTCACTGTTCAGAGAAATATATTAAACACACACCTTCTATCTTGAGATTCTTGATGCATTACAGAAATCTCCATGTCACCTCCAAGTTGCCTGCTTATGGGATGCCCACCTTCCTTGAGTCTTCTTTTTCCCTGATATTAGTCATGTTTCCAATTCATTCCCCACCCCTCACCCTAGACAGGGGGTCCACAGTGAACATATGCTTATTTTAATATTAACTGAAGAAATAAACCAAAAGGAAGATAAAATTGTTGCCCAAACAATATATGGTATGAGGCGTTCCAAAGCCAAATGCAAATGCTTTTTCAGTTATGTGCTGCTCCGGATTATTCAAGCCGGTTCTCATCTTCATAAGCGTGGAAAATCAGGAGTTGACTGCGCTGTCGTTTCCCATTTGATGGAAAGTGAGCGTGATGCTCAGAGATGTTAAGGAATTTGTCCAAGGTAGAAGCCAGAAAATGAACCCAGTTAAATGCCTTTCTGCTGTAGCCATTGAAACTAAAAAGTGTTGGCTTCTCTAGATCTGCATTGTATTTCCAGATAAAAGTATCTCCTTGTGGAAATTTGTTTCATTATTATTGGTCATAAAAAATCCTAGCATTTTCCTGTACAAGTGGTTACAATTTTGAAGAATGAATATGCCATTGTTTTCTGAATGATTGGATTAGGAATGTGTGTTGCTCTTATGATCATCAGAATGTCTTTGATTGTTATTGTGTGTAACGCACCTGAGGAAGTATATTTCATTCATATGTCATTGTGTTTTAGTTCCAACAAGGACAATCCAGACAGCAATTTTGTGAGTTTGCAAATCAACATCACTGCTGTAGCTCAAGTAGAAATAAGAGGGTAAGTAATAATCAATGCATGAAAATGACATACTAGTACATGGCAGAAGTAGTGGTATAATAGCTCTCTGTGTGTAAAGACAATAAAATACTGGTAAAAAATGTATGAAATATTTGTGATATACTAGAGATCACAGTTCACTCTTGTTTTTAATTTTCATTCTTTTCTACTCATCGCTAACTTTCTATCAGAAAATATGTTAGACATTATATAGTAATTAACTATAATGATATCAAAACAAGGTATCAGTTAATTCCCCAAATTGACAGTTGAGTAACCAACTATAAAAACCAGTTGATGATAAGCCAGATGAAAGACAACCATATGATTGCCTGACAAAAAGGTCATCATTCAATAATTATTGTAGACATAGTGACAATTTAGCTTCAACATACCACACATTGAGTGTAATACGTGGCTAACTCTCACATGCAAGGGTGGATGGCATCTGTATTTTGTATCTTTTCCTTTTGGTCCTGTTCTTTGAGGAAGTTGACAATAAGCAATTAATAGACGGACAGGAGGAAAGTGGTCAAGGAAAGGCTTAGAATGACTACCAGCCAGGACCTCTGTGCCTGGGGAGAAAGGAAATCAGAAATGGACTGCATGAAGTTTTATCTTGCATAAACATGGAAGTCATTGATTTTGTTATTGTAATCCTGCTTTTCTCAGAATCATTAAGGACTTGGCTAAAAATGTCAACTTGTATTTTGGACCAAATTATCCCTGAGGTTCCAGAATCCTGGTTCCCTTCCCTTTCCACTGGTCCTGAGTGGTTCACACTGCTCCACAATGACAACAGTGGATTTATGCACCCAGCGCCACTGTCACCATGGGTCTTACTGCTATCCCATGATGTTCTCACTGGGACCCTGCCTGCTGTCTGGGTACCACTGAGTCTCCCCCTATTGGATTGGATAATGATGATGATAATGATAATAATAATAACAACAACAATAATATCCAACATTTATTGACACTGTCTGTGTTCTCCATGTATTAAATCTTACCATGTACTAGGATCCTCAACGAACAAGTGAAGGAATTGTGGGACGAGAAGTTGAAGGTTACACAGTGGCAACGTGTCTCCAGAGCTCAGGCTCAGGAATGATCGATCATGCTACCCTGCCTATGAGGCCGAGTTTTGGGGACTCTATGGCTAAAACGCGTTTATATATGATACATGATTTTTGTATTCCAACGAATATTTTTAATTTTCACCCATTACTGCAAGAGCCTGTAGTTCATTTTAGTTGCACAACAGTATTAATGGTAAAAATATAACATAATTCATCTACTCTATTGTTGATGAAAACTTGGAACTTTTCTCCTTTTCATGAACTTTTTCATACATATTTTCTGGTACATGATGGACGAATGTCACCCAGGTATATGTTTAAAAATAGGGGCTGGAGCCGTGGCTCAGCAGTTATGGCGCTTGCCTTGCATGCACAAGCACTCGGGTTCATACCCCAGCACCACATACACAACAAAGTGTCTGAGCAGTGAAGGCTACATGAAAAACTAAATAAAATTGCTTCTCTCTTTCTCTCTCTCACTGTCCCTCTCACTTAAAAAAAAGTTTTAAAAAAAGGACTAGCAAGATCATTTAACTTTACTGTAATCAAATTTTACTCCCATCAGAAATGGGTGAGAGTTTTCATTGGTGCATATTATCAGCTAACTCCTAGAATAGTCAGGGTTTTAATTTTAAGCCAGTGATGGATAAGAAAGAGCAATTTAACTAAAAATTTGATATGCAACTCTCTATCCATAAATTAAACTGAGATTTTTTATAGGCTTCTGACTCTTTCTTATTCTACTTCAGAAAGATTCTTGTTAATATTTTGTACATACTGAGAAGATTGACTTTTCTTAATGCATAGAAATGTGTTTATTTTCAAGAATTTAGGCACTCATCTATTAATTACACATACTGTAAATATCTTTTCACAGTTTATGGGGTCTGTGGGGTTTTTTTAAGTCCAGTCTACTGAGATATAAATTACATAAACTAAAATTCAGCGTTTCAGGAGTCCAGTTTGCAGACCATAAGAACATTCAATATAGAACAGTATCATCACCCCACTGGTTCCTATAGGTTCTTTTGTAGTCAGCCCTTCTCCCGCCTCCAGATCCTGGCAAACTTGATCTATTTTTCTGACACTCTATCTTTTGCCTTTTCTGGAATGTCACGTAAGTAATCTCATTCATTCAGAGGGTCTCATTCATTCTTCCACTCAGCATAATGAATTTGAGAAGCATTCATGTTCTCGTATGTATCAGTAGTCTATTTTTCATTGTGTTGAGAGGTCTTCCATTATGATGTCCATGAGCTAGTCATTCATTCCCCTGTTGGTGAACACACAGCTTGTCTCCAATTTGGGGCTGTTAGGAATAAAGCTGCTATGAGCATTCACATGCTGGTCCTTGTTGGAACATTCGTCTTCACCAGTGGAATTGCTGAATTGTACGGTTACTATATGTTTATAAGAAATTGCCCAGTGCTTTTCCAAAAGGCTGTGCCATTTCCATTTTGCATTCCCACTAGCAGCAGATGAGAGTTCCAGCTGTTTCCATCCTGCCACCGTGGGCTTTGTCTATATCAGTCATTCTAATAAATGTGCAGTGTCCCTCGCTGATGTTTTAATTTTCATTTGCTTAACAACTATACATCAAGCGTATTTTCAATGCTTATTTATTATCCGTGCCTCTTTAGGTGAAGTGTCTCTTTCAGTTTTTTACTCATTTTTGATTTGGTTGTTTATCTTCTTTTTTAAGAGAAAAGGATATATATATATATATATATATATATATATAGAGAGAGAGAGAGAGAGAGAGAGAGAATCATTTTTATTGAGTTTTTCACATGGCTTTCGTTGCTCTGACACTTAGTTGTGTACGTGGTGCTGGGGTTTGAACCCGTGTACTTGCGCATGCCGGGCAAGTGCCGTTACCGCCAAGCCACCGCTCCAACCCCATTTATCTTCTTATTCCTGAATTGTAGAAGGTCTTTATATATTCTAGATAGAAAAACACTTATCAGTTATATGTCCTGAAAATATTTTCTCCCAGTCTGAGGTACGGCTTTATATTTTCTCGACTGTTGAAGTTTTCGTGAAATCCAGTTGCCTGGTTTTTTTCACAGTTTGTGCTTTTTGTGTCCTAAGAAGTATTTACTTTTCCAAAGGCACAAAGATTTTCTCCTGTGTGTTTCTTGCTACAAGTTCTGTAATTTGGGGTTTTACATTAAGGTCTCTGATTAATTTTAAGCTACTTTTCCTATTTGGTGTGAGATAAGAGTGGAAGATTGCTCATTAAATAATGAATCCACCAAATGGAGGAATCCAATGATGACATTAGAATCCTCTTGATCCGATCACCTTCAGAAGGTTCACCTCAGAACACTGCTCCTGGGCATCAAGTCTCCAACATATGGGGTTTGGGGAAAATTTCAGATCCAAGCCATACAGTGCTATAAATTTTCCTTTAAGACTTTTGCTCCAGCACCATTCCAAAATTTTGACGTGTTGGGTTTTCCTGATAATTCAATTCAAAATATTTTCTTTGTGATTTCTTTCTTTATGTCATAGGAAATGACTTATTTTATTTATATATTTGGAGCTAATCTATATTTGTTGATTTCTATTTTTATTCTCTTTATGAGAAAATTATTTTTAAAAGCCAGAGAAGAAAACACTATTTTATTTTAATTTTTTTTTTAAATACTGAAAATTGAACCCAGGGGAGCTCTACCTCTGTGCTACATTCCCACCCCCTTTTTTTAAGCTTCATTTTGAGACAGGGTCCCACTGTATTGCCAAGACTGATCCTGAATTTGATTCTCCTGCCACAGGCTTCTAAACTGCTCAGATTAGGTGTACACCATCATGCCTGGCACATTCTTATTTTTTATGTATTTTCAAAAATTTCATGGGCTTGGCGGTTACAGCACTTGCCCAGCATGCAAAGGTGTGCAAGTTTAAACCCCAGCACCCACATACACAACTACTTAGCATTAGAGCAATGAAGGTCATGTGAAAAACTCAATAAAAAATGATTCTGTATGTCTCTGTTCCTCTCTCTCACTGTCCTTCTCTCTCTCTTTAAAAAAATGTTTTTCAACTAATGCATGTGAACTTTTGTCTTATTCTTTAAGCTTAGCTTAACTTTGCTAACCAAAACTAAGTTGGGGCTATTTTGCAATTCCAAAATAAATTTAAAATTGAGAAATGTTTTTATTCAATAAGACATAACTCAATCCAAGGCTTAATGGAACTGTCTTTATTCTCATATATTCATTTTATGAGACTAATATTTTCAAATGTATTTCTGCCATCACTTACAGTAAAAAAGAAGGAAATTTCTATTCAATTCTGCAAGTAATCTAAATAGTTTATTAAAGTTAAGTTTCTCATGTGGATATAATTGTTTTAATTATTAGATTAATATCCAACAATTGACCACAGTTTATTCTCCAAGACAGTGTTGAAGTTCCTTTGGGCCATTTTACACAGTAAAACTCTTTCCTTTAAATATGCAGTAAAAATATTTGTTCCAGAGTTTAATTTTTCAAGGAATGAAGAGCTCTAATGGGAGCACCTTCCATGTTAGTCTTCAGAAAAATTTGATTTTCTTTTGACCAATGTATTTATTCCAGTGTATTTTATAACTCACTGCCTTTTTCCCTTAATTTACTGTTGCTTTTACAATTATAGAAACAAACTAAAATGGATTTTGTTGAGTGCTAAAAATACAGGGAAATACTGCATTTGTTTCATAGCTAGATAGATAACACCAGCATTGTCTTTGGCCCAATTTACATGCCATTCTTAGGTACAAAGGATCAATTTAGCATAGATCTATGAGAAGTAAATTTGGTCACCAGAAATATTGCCACATATATTGAACTCATGAAAAGTAAGATAAATTTCAGGATTTGTGAAATAATCGGGTTTGTATTAGGAGAGATCTCAATCATGACCAACCAGGATCTACACAGCACACTGTCCATAGCGTTGTTCAGATGATAAATGAACATCTTTGCTGTTTGGATGACATAGGATTTGCAAACTAGGTTTTGAAAATACCAGACGACCAGATCCTCACATTTGAACTTCCCAACTACATACATATTTCAATTTGTCAAAAATCTATTTCCTTGGTTCCAGTAAAAAACTTCATTCCAGGAAAATTAAGTCTATACAAAAACCTGTACAGAAATGCTTAGAGAAATTTATTGAACTAGCCCCAATCTGCAAGCAACCCAAATGTCCTTCTACAGGTAAATGGTGAATGAACTGTGGTATGTCCATGGCTTAGAATGCAGCTCAAAGATAAAAAGAAATGAACTCTAGAGAGATGCACAATTTGGGTGGGACACGGAATGATGCAAAATGGAAAAGGCCAATCCTAAAAGGCTACCCACTAAGGTATTCTATTTGCATAAGATTATTTTTTTAAAGAGAGAAAGAGAGAGAGAAATAATTTTTATTTAGTTTTTTGTGTGGTTTTCATTTCTCCAAGACTTTGTGTGTACGTGGTGCTAGGGTTTGAATTCACGTATTCACACATGCCCGGCAAGCGCCGTAACTGCTGAGCCACTGCTCCAGCCCCAATAACATTCCTTAAATGACAGAATTATAGAATTGGAGAACAATTAGTGGTCAAAAGAGAATCGGAGGGTGAGGGCATAGGGAAATAAGTGTAGCCATGAAAGGGTTCCTTTGTGGAGATATAAACGTTCTGTATTTTCACTATATCAATGTCCATATTCTGGTTGTGATATTATACACAGTGGCACATTTTACCACTGGGGAAGAGTGATCTGTGAGTCCAGGAGATCTCTTGATATCATTTCTTACAATTACCTATGAATCTACAATTATCTCATAATGAATTTTAATTTTAAAAAACAGCTAATCCTTGCTTTCTTCTGGTTCCCTTACTAATATCAAATGTTACCATTAACAATACCCCAGTCTTTTAATTACCTGAACATCTCCGTGAATAATGCTGTATCCTTTATCTTAGGAGAACAGGATATTCAGTAGGGGTAGTTATATTACCAGACGAGCTACTTATCCAAAGAAAATTCATTTATTATATTTTTTAGTGCTGACTTGCTTCCTCCTTTCTAAAAAATGTTACTTTGAAAACAATGAATAGTGTTTTACCATCTTGTACAGTGGTTTTCCCAGCTTTTAATCCATCTTCAATGCGTAAATAAATAAACCATATTTTATGATCCAGTTTTCAGGTTTTTTTCCTGTCCTCTGTGATAGATTATGTTTCTTCACGTAATACTACTTGATTTTGTTGCAGAACTGTACCAAGAAGTTTAAATTATGTTTACAAAATACCACTTGAGCTTAGGGGCCCTGAAGGTACATTGTGTATTGGAACAGAGCAGATAAGCTTCAGTCCTCACTCGCAGCTAACCCACTATTCTGAACATCAGTTTTCCTTTTCTATGTAAAATGAGAAGTTTTGACCATATCGTCTCACAGTACCTCTCAAGATCCAATCATCCATGATTCTATGACCCTAGAGAATTTATGATCAATCCTATAAGAAGGACTATAGAGCAAAAAAAATCAGAGAAAAACATATTCAGTTTCTGTTCTATATGTATGCTCTATATATTAAAAAAAAAAAAGAAAGAAAAACTAGAACTTAACAGTGGATAATGGATACTAAGCATGGACTCCCCTGTCAGTCGCCAAGCTGAGGACAGTGAAGGTGTGGATGCGGACGTGGCAAGACACATGGGATTAGAAGCCCAGGCTTCTGTCTGATGAAAGCAACCCACCATCTCCTGTGCTCTTCTCCCTACCATGGCTCCAGATTTGCACAGAACATGATTTAATCAAACCAAGTGGGAAAAGAGAACGTGGCACAATGACAAGCCAATTTGAAGGTAGAGATTTCAGAGGTGTCAGCCCCACCGAGTTGTGCCCTGCACTTCTTACTTAACAGTTGCACATTAAGGCCATATGCAAAGGGATTTACAATTGAATAACATTTTTGTGGGCTGTCCATTTTGAAAATGCCCTTCTCCCACCCACCTCTAGAAAACACTGCAGCCAAATTAACTTTGACTACAAGCATCTGAGATGTTTTCCAATCATTTGAGGTATATGACCTGAAGAGTTTATCAAAATTTTCAAGATGAGGCAATACAGACACGCTGGCTTTAACTTACTTGCCCCCGGGTCAGAATTGAACTCATTAAATTGTGCTTTCTGTTTTGGAAAGAGATTACCCAGAGAGAAAAACAGGTAACATTTAAAGTTGTTACTAAAGTCTGTGCTACTCATTGGCTTCCCCTAGAAGGGATATCTGATTGCCTTAGGAGTGGTTTTCTGTTGAAGTTACTTTTAGCTGAAGGTCTAGAAATTCTTTTAAAAATCCTCTTTTATGGGAAAGCTGGTTGGAAGCGTGGAGTTTTTTGTTAGTGTTGTTCCAGAATTATAGTTTTTTAAGATTTATATTAAAATAACAATTTGGTTTATCATCAGCTTTTAATATGGAATAATACCACAATGGGTATACATTGCAGGAAGAAAACACAAGCCACCCTGTATCCAGTTGGTATTCTACTTACATGATAACACCATTTAGCTCTGTCTCTCTCACCCTTGTGTTATCTATTAGACTACTCTAGGATCGATCACACTTCATTTTGCTTTGGCTCTGAGCCTGGCCCTGTGAAAGGTCTGATTGCATTAATAGGAAACGGAAAAAAATGGGAAGAAGGAATGTACAATGACTGCCTTTCTATCCTGAAATCTTCAACAAGAAACTATTTGTCTACCACTGGGCATATATCACAGAGGATCGTAGAAATTTACACATACACACACACACACACACACACACACACCAAACATGAAAGAGTCTCACTTCTCAATATGACTTAAAGCAAGTATTATATAACTTCTAAACACAGAGACATACACACACGGACAGACAGGGAGCGGAACAGATGGATGGATTAATATCTTTGAGTACTCATCTCAACTCCACTCTGTGCTCCACTCTGCCCCCTAGTGTCCAAGAGGTGAGTTGTAAAATAGTGAGGACAGCCTACAGAAATAGATGTTTCAAATCCTCCACTATCACTTCAGTCATTTTGCTGAACATCACTTCAATATCTTTTCTGTGCAGGCAATATCTTTTCAAATCAATTGGGAGCCACTTGTTTCATCTCACAACAGTGCAATGTACACTAGTGAAATCTTCCTTCCTGGGGCCATCAGCAGCAAATAACACAACATTCTGTGTTTCAGAGTATCCCACCCTCCGCAGATCATTCTGCCCATTCATAACTGGGAGCCAGAAGAGGAGCCCCTAAAAGAAGACGAAGTTGGGCCTTTGGTGGAGCATATTTATGAGGTAGCTTTTTGCGGGGAGGGAGGGCGGTACTGGTAATTGAATCCAGGGATACTTTACCACTAAGTGACAACCCCAGATATTTTATTTTTAAATTTTGAGGCAAGGTCTCAATAAGTTGTTGAGGGACTCACTAAGTTGCTGTGGCTGGCCTCAAACTTCAGATTCTCCTGCCTCAGCCTCCCAAGTTGCTTGGATTATAGGCACGTGCCACTATGCCCAGCAAGGTAGGTGTTTTTGTTAGTTGTTTGCTGTGTTAAAGTTGTTAGGATTTTATTCCTATGTTCTTTATTAATAAATATACAGCATTTTGAAAGACATCAA
The DNA here is from genome assembly GCA_004027875.1 of Aplodontia rufa. Taxonomy (NCBI): domain Eukaryota; kingdom Metazoa; phylum Chordata; class Mammalia; order Rodentia; family Aplodontiidae; genus Aplodontia; species Aplodontia rufa. The sequence continues at coordinate 5,988 of PVKS010031691.1, read as the reverse complement.
TTCAAGATCTGAGCTTTATATGGTTATATTCATGCTATTGCATTGCAGTGGGTGGTAGGAGATAACCTAGGCACTCCCAAACATGGTCACTTGCTCCTGGTGGAGAAGGGCAGTCCATGGTAAGAAGCATTTTATCCTGTTATTGCTCTTTAGGTAAATACATTTTGTTTGCTCTCCTTTTAACGTATGGACATCCTATGCATAGAAATGACTAGTTCCATAGACCTTATTTCATTTATTCCTGGGTTTTCAGATATCCTTAACGCCCACCCATCTTTTAAACTGAAAGTCACCAATTGAAAGATGACAGACAGAAAACTGTATTAATTTTTCTTGTACTGAAAGAAATTGTACATCTAATATATGAGATGGGTGCATGATAGAGAGATAAGAAAAAATTATTTTCCATTCAAATAACCTAATTAGAAATTAACAATTTATTCTGAAGTTTGAAATAGTCTATTAATTAGTAAAATATTTTCCAGACACAAACAGGCAACACACAAAAAGAATTGGGTGTTCTTTTCCCATTTCATGTGTTAAATTGTGAACAAGGTAAAGATTAATTGACACAGGTTTAAATATTTAGATTTTTTACAATTAGAAACCAACATATAGTAAAGGGTTAGTTTAGTAGCTGTTCAGGGGGTTTTTTTTGTTTGTTTTGTTTTGCTAATAAAGTGAATGCTAATAGTAGAGAATGGTTATTCATTTTCAAGGGAACGGAAAATGAATTGATAAAATGAAGTTCTAAAGTATTTTCCAGTTGAGGATCCTTTCAAAAGCATTAATGCCTTCTGTTCTTTTCCTGTGTAACTCATGCCACTGATTCAATGATTCCAGCCATGACTTTCATCTTAAGCTACAAGGCTCATGAATGGCACTCTCTCAGGGTAACTATAAAACCATTTCCAAAATGATGAGCTGTTTCCATACATGAGGAGAAAGCCTCAACTCCTGGGTAGGATTAGTATGAAAACCTCCATCATCTGTCCAACCTGCAGCTCAGGTTTGGAAGCCCTGTCCAGAGCTGGATCAAAGTGTGGCCCTAAGCTCATCAGATAACGAAGAGATAACCCTGTCCCGATGGCACTCAGATCAGGAACTTCACTGGAGAAATAAAAAGCTGTCAAATAATTTATTAAGCTTGTGTGTGCCTGTTTCTGCTAAAGAATGTTGAAAGTTTAAAGTTTGAAAAAAAAATACCAGATTCAATCATTCTCAGGGCAGTGCTGCTTTTATGATCATAAACGGATCATAAAAGTTTAGGGTTATTACCAGCAGTTCCAAAAGCAATCATGGAATGTTTCTTACATGCTAATCTCATGTCTCATAATATATTGTATCAATGACATGGTAATGTCAGTTAAATAAGCCGCCTAAATAAGCAAAAACAATTCACATTGGTTCATAGACCATGATAATTATCAGAACTGTTGGGGTGGGGGAGAAGATCCCCCTTAGCTTTGAAGTAAATTTCTAAGTCAACGATAAAACTAAATATACTTAGTGTTCTTGGCAATCTGTTTTGTATACTCCATGAATATGGGATTTGGGTGCTAATAATGTCCATCTCTTTGCTAGATGGGGTCTTTTTTTCCTTGGGATTTGCGGATTAAAACTGAAGTAGTTCAGCTTTCAAATGTGCACTTTAAGTGCATTGTAGTGAACGCAGACTGCCTTTCGCACTTGATGGATAGCGTTTTCCAGAGGGTGAAAGAGAGTGCGTCCCATATGGTTGCAATTGACAAGTCAGTAGTCAGGGAAGAAGAGGGAGATTTCACTGGAAAGAATCACTGAGTCTTGAAAGCATGTAGCTAAAATTGCATTTCTAGCGCTACCTTTCAATTAATGTAAATTCAAGGTAAACATCACAATTATCAGATATGGTTCATATAGGTTGGGCATGCCTTTTCTGAAAGTCAAAAATGTACTCCAAATCCAAACTTCTTTGAGAACTGACATGATATCACCAATGGAAAATTTCATACCTGACCTCCTGTAATGGGTCACAGCTGCAATGCAGGCATGTTAAAAATATTATGTAAGATCACCTTCAGGCTTCAAGGTAAATAGGAATTATGAATGAACTTTGTGTCTAGACTTGGCTCCCTTTCCTGAGATATCTCATTTACGTTAGTGCAATATTGCACAATCTGAAATGCTTTCTGGTCCCAAGCAATTTGATAAAGGATGCTCAATCTGTGTGGTTTGGAATGAAGAAATTCACTCTCCCAGCTCCTCAGACACAAGAACCTTTTCTAAACACCAACATGTCATCTTTCAGAGTTCCTCCTGCCAGTATGGACTCTTTATCTTCTCATTTTACTAGTGTTATGGTCCTGATAACTTACAACCATAATGCATGCGTTTAAAAATACATACAGGGGGCTGGAGCTGTGGCTCAGCACTTGCCTTGCATGCCCAAGTATGCAGTTCAAACCCCAGCACCACGTACACAATGAAGTGTTCCAGCAACGAAAGTCCATGAAAAACTAAATAAAATTGATTCTCTTTCTCTCTCTCTCTCTCCCTCTCTCTCTTTAAAAAAAATTGCAAAAAAATAAAAATACATACAGTAGGTGGATTTCATACCCTTGCCTTGTGCTGCACCATTCCATAATCTGTCGCTTATTTTAGCTGCACAATATTGGACCGAGTACCATCAGTAATACCATTCTGGAGGTGGGCTGGCCATTCTCTGCGCGAGATGAGTTCCTCCTTTACATTTTTCACATTCAAACTCTGGGACCTCTGCGATGTCAAACAAATCCTGATATCAACCCGCAGGATATAAAGGTAGGAGTCTTGTCTAATCCGTAGGTTTATTTATATTTTTATGGTATGGAAAAAATAAACACAGCAGCTGGTTTGAAATTAAAATAGCAAAGTAATCATAAGTGGCTTCAATGATCATTGATCAGAGCTTTTAGTTTTCAAGTTAAAGTGCCAAACAATTTAAAATATCACTTCTGGAAAACTTCAGTTTCCCTTTTTAATTGCTCATAGTGACTTGTTATTTATTTAACCCATTTCAATACGCAACTTTTATATGTTTGGTTTGATTAGCAGCACAACCAAAACAAAGTCATTAATAGATATGTCATGTTTTAGAGAATTAGTACAAAATGCTATTTTAAAAGTCTTTTTGGTATATTGCCATAAGACAAGAGCATCTTTGCCAAAAAGGGCTCTTGCAGCTGGTGCTACAAGCAAGTGGCAAAATGCAAGAATTTGCCAGAAGCCTCTCAATGCCCTGAACACCCCAGCCTGGAAGCTTATAGAGAAACCTAAAGCAGCCCAGCAGCACTTAACCACTGCCAATCACCTGGGGCTCTATTGATATTCCTTCTCCCTGCAAGCTCCCACCTCCTGATCTGCTGGCCTTGAGTTCATTTACAAGGAGCTCAAGTATCCAAGGAGCTGAGCCCATCCAGAATAAGATCCGAATTTGGCTTCAGTTCCTTCAAGTGGAAGAAAGAAACAAATTAGCAAAAGCTCTAGAAAATGTCACATTTGTATGAAAACATAATAAAAAAATAAATTAAAAAAAAACCCTTGGTTAATCAGATGTTGTCCTCAGAAGACAACTTCACTGGAGAACAAATATTCCCCTAAGTAGCTACAGGGACATAGCATCTCTGGGGCAAGTACCGAACTTAACTGTCCCATCCAGGATGTAGGGCCATCTGGACCCTGGGCCACAGGCCTTGGGTCACTGCTGGTCATGAAAGGCTTTCTTTTTCAACTCTGTGTGCCTCCATATTCAAAGAGAAGAAGACAAAAAGGAGGCTCAAAATAGAAGACTTGTGGGGCAACAGTCTCTTTCTTCCTGGGGAACTAATGAATAAGGCCATTTGTATTACATAAAATTATTTAAAGTACTTCCTCCCTAGAATTTTTTTTCCCATTTCTTCTTTCTTCTCTCTTCATTGAGATGATTTTCACATCCTCAGGACAATGGATCTTTATAAAATAATGCCTTCAAATGTTGATGCCTAACATTGAAGAAAGTCAAACTTTTGCGTGTCCTACTCTGTATTTAACGTGTGCTGTTTCAGTCATGGATTCTTAGAGCACATGATAATGCAGAAGGCTTCTCTCTCTGAGTGCAATGTTTAGTTTATATCTGACACTATTTATATATGTTGTATATATTATGTAACTTGTTTAATGTGCACCATGTTAGTTGTGAGTTATTTTTTTTTTCTTTGTGGCAATTTAACAATCATTTACAGTGACTGGGATAGCACTAATAGATAACTTGCCTCAAAAGTTGACAGATCCATTCAAACCAAGTGGTAGTATATACTAAGCACCTGGTATCCTCTACTCCCCCCTTATTTAAAATACTTATAGATTTATAAAAATATGTCCAAAGCTAGGAATTTTCCCCACATTTTTATTGGTGCATTACAGTTGTACATAATGATGGAATTTGTTGTTACATATTCACACATGCACACAATAAAATTTCCCCAATATCCCTCCCCAAAACTTCTCCCACTCCCTCATGTCTCCCCCGCAACCTTGTCCTTATCTTCTACTCGCCTCTCTTTGATTTTTTTTACCTTTTCTGTTTTTATTGATCGTGTGGGAATTATTTAGCATCTTAGAAGTGTTAGAGGTGTACAATATACCTTTTTTTATCCCCCTCTTTTCCTAACCCTCCTCTTTTCCTTTTCCCTTCTCCCTCCCGTCCTTCCTCTCCTCTTTCCTTCTCTTTCCTCTGCTCTACTAGACTTCCTTTAGCTTATCTATTAATTTATATTTGAGTGGTTCTTTATGTGATCGTATCCTTCCCTACCCCTTTCCTGTATTTTACTCTAGCTTCCACGTTTGAGAGAAAACATTCAACCTTTGAGTTTCTGAGTTCAGCTAATTTCACGTAGCATGATAATATCCATTTCTGTCCATTTACTGGCAAATGCCATAATTTCATTCTTAATTGTTGAGTAGTATTCTATAGTATGTGTGTGTGTGTGTGCACATGCATGTGTGTGTATCATAATTTCTTAATCCATTCATCTAATAATGGGCGTCTGGGTTGATTCCATAATTTAGCTATCGTGAATTGTGCTGCTATAAACATTGATATAGCTGTTGCTACAGAATGGTAATTTTAGATCTTTTGGGAAAATATCCAGGAGTGGGATATCTGGGTCATATGATGGTTCCATCTCTAGTTTTTTGAGGAATCTCCATACTTCTTTCTAGAATACTTGTATTAGTCTGCAGTCCCACCCACAATGTACAAATGTTCCTTTTTCCCCACAACCTTGCCAGGATTTTTTATTGCTGTTCGTATTCTTGATCTTTGCCTTTCTGACTGGAGTGAGGTGAAATCTTAATGTAGTTTTGGTTTGCATTTCCCTGATTGCTAGAGGTGTTGAACAATTTTTCATAAATTTATTGGCCTTTTGTGTTTCTTCTGTTGAGAAGTTCTTGTTTAGTTCTTTTGCCCATTTGTTGATTGGGTTATTTGGGTTTTTTCTTTTTTGTTTTTTTTTAAGATTAAAAACTTGTTTTAATATCATCTAGGTAACGTCATTTGTGAAGATACTAACAACTGAGACTTATTTGCACTTATGACTAATCCATTATAAACAAAAGCCAATTTTTTTTTAAGAGAGAGGGACAGTGAAAGAGAGAAGAAGAGGGAATCAATTTTATTTAGTTTTTCATGTGGATTTTGTTGCTCCAACACTTCATTGTGTACATGGTACTGGGGTTTGAACCCGCATCCTCGCACATGCCAGGCCAGCACCATAACTGCTGAGCCACCACTCAAGTCCCAACAAAAGCCAATCTTAAAAACAATCCCAGAGAAAAACATAGTTATGCCAAGAACAGGAAGATAATACAAGGACTTCACAGGCTATGTTATACCAAATACATGAAAAGCAAAACTGATTTTATACTGTAGGTCTATACAAATAAATAAATAAATCCTATTTCTTTTCTTATACTGCCGCGTTCGACCGGCGA
>PVKS010031690.1:0-23223 GCA_004027875.1 Aplodontia rufa | reverse complement strand
GATCGATTGTCTCCACTCATCTGTGGAGGTGGGGACTAGACCCTGGACAGTGAGAAAGTTGGTCTATTAGCATGTGTTAAATCCAGATAAGTTGTAATGTTTTACAACCTAATACTTTTTTTAGAGATATAGTGGGAAGGGGAAGGGTGGGATAAGGGAGGGTAATTGGGGGGGCACTCCTGGGGGTAATTGCAATATACAGAATATATACACATTTTATATTATTTTGTTAAAAACTTGTATGGTTGTTCAAAAATAAAAAAATAAAAAAATAAAAAAAATATAAAAAAAAAACGGACTTCCTAGGAAGTTTGTAGGTTTCTCTCATAACTTTGAAAAAGGCAAAACATTGTGTTAATATTTTTAACTTAAATATCACCCAATCCCATATTTACTTCCAGAGTTCTTTTCTGTAGTTAGTAATGTAAGCACAGACACTTTGAGAAAGGGAGGATTTCAAGGTGGTATTAAATTCTACCCTTATTGAACTTTGAAACTTGCTAACATCTGTTCTCGGTGTCTCATGGAATCTGAGCTTCAGGATGTGAATCATACTCTGTCTTTGTACACATGCAGGACATAGGGATCTTGGTGTTTAGCACCTGTTGTAGTGCACAGCAATATTCCAAAGGTTTACTGGCAAAGCCCTGGGGCTTTTCCCCTCAGTATTATTCTTTGTGTTTACCTGTGCCCACCACCTGGCACATTCCTTATTTCACAAAAAGCAAGGGTGGAACCATCTTCAAAATGAGTCTCCCTATTCCCTGAGAGATGGATGAAATAATGTCCTCTCACAGATGGTCTGCTGGCAAAACTTCATTGAATATCTAATCATGACAAACAGTCAAGTTAACTGAAAGTTGCTAGAATCAACTTAAATTGTGACATAAACTTATGTTTTAAAAGTATAGAGCAAAAAGATTAGTTCCATATGACAACACCTTTGGTAACTGTTTTCCATATAAAATGTGTGTGTGAGAGTTTCATTTAGTTTCACTACAACATATCTGAACAGTTCAGATATGTGAGTGCAACTGAGAAATAGTCCATTATATTATAAACACATTGGCTTTCACAATTGTACTTTTAAAGCTGCTTGTTACAAGGTCTCAGCCTTTCATAAATGTTTATTCTAAGACATATATTTTGACTTTCCAACAATTTAATATTAAACAGTAGATTTTTCAAATGTTTTTATTTTTAAAAAACAAGACAAATTTATAGCTATGATCTCAATTTGGTGTTTGATTTGAGAGTCTGAAGGATATTTTGGTTTGTTTTTGTTTTATGAATGATATATGATATATGATATGATGATAAGAACCATCAGCTATGCCCGAATAATTGGAAAGATCAACTTGGTTTCATGAGAACACGTTATTATCTTTGTTGTCACTGTATGTTATTGGAAATATTTTTACATGTTTTTTTCCAAAGGACTACCCTACTTATGACCATATTCAAACCGTACTATAACAAATTCTTAAATAACTTTTTTTTAGAAGGGGCTAGTAAAACATATTTGGTAATACCTCCATCAATTATTTTTTCATTAAGTTATTTACATGTAAATACTTTTAAAATGTGGATTCTCACTCTAATTATCCTTTCTGCAAGGGAAGACAAATAAATTATAATAATTTTTCTCTGTGATATTTTTACATGATTATAATTATTTACGCTTCTGACTCTATGTGCTTAACTCAGAAATGGTGAAATGCAATTTAAGCTTAAATTTGTAGGTGAATTTGAGTTTTGATTTTATTGTAAGGAAATTGGTCTCCTAACGATGTCCAAGGTCTGCTCTCAGTGGTATGACTTCTGTGGACTTAGAATATTCACGTACTGTTATCATTGCCTGACTTTCTATTTCCACTACATTTTCTACCATCTTATCCCTGGCATGCTCCAATTTCTCAAGAAGAATGCTTCAATTCTGTATAAAAGATTACTCTATAATGCGGCATTTGATGATAAACACCAGTTATTTTTTACTGTCCTGAATGCTTACTTTATTATTTTTGTAGAAGAATGTTCTTTTCCATTTCCTCTTGCCTATGCTCAGTACATTAATATCAAAATCTCATTTTTTACTTCTGAGTTCAGTTTAATACCTAGATAATTCTGTCTTCTGGGAACTCTAACTAGTTAATAGGGAATAAACAAGAATCAAGCCAGAAAAAAAAAATTAATTAATCCTAAGACTTTTGGTGTCAGTTTCTTTCTTTTTTTAATTGAGAAATTTATTCTTGAACAACCATACACGTTTTTAACAAAATAATATAAAATGTGTATAGATTATGGATATTAGATTTACCCCCAGGAGTCCCCCCCAATTACCCACCATTATCCCTCCCTTCCCCTTCCCACAACTTCTCTAAAAAAGTATTAGGTTGTAAAGCATTACACCTTATCTGATTTAACACATGATAATAGACCGCCTTTCTCAATGGCCAGGGTCTAGAGCCAGCCTCCATGGATGAGTGGAGACATCCAATCCTTGGTTCTCTGGGTTAAGCTGATTTTACTCAGCATAATTTCTTCCATAGCCATCCATTTACCTTCAAAGGCTGCAATATCATTGTTTCTAATTACTCTGTAAAATTCCATGGTATATATGATATGCACCATAGTTTTTGGATCCATTCATCCAGTGAGGGACATCTGGGTTGTATCCATTATCTAGCAATAGTAAATTGAGCTGCTATGAACATAGATATTGCTGTGTCACTATCATGTGCTGATTCTAAATCCCCTGGAAAAATACCCAGGAGTGGAATAGCAGGGTTGTATGTTGGTCTCATCCCTAGTTTTTTGAGGATTCTCCACACAGCTTTCCGGAGGGGCTGTACCAGTCTGCAGCTCCACCAACAGTGTGTTAGTGTCCCTATCTCTCCACAGCCCCTCCAGCATCTATTATTGTTTATTTTCTTCATTTTTGCCATTCTGACTGGTGTAAGGAGATCTCTTAATGTACTTTTCATTTGCATTTCTCTGATTACTAGTGATTTAGAGCACTTTCTCATATATTCATTGGTTTCATCAATGTCCTCTGTTGAGAAGTTTCTATTATCTCTTTGGTCCATTTATTAATTGGGTTGTTTGTGATTCTGTAGTTGAATATTTTTTTTTAAATAGAGAGGGATAGCGAGAGAGACAGAGAAAGAGAAAAACAATTTTATTTAGTTTTTCACATGGCCTTCGTTGCTCCAACACTTAGTTGTGTATGTGGTGCTGGGGTTTGAACCCAGGTCCTCATGCTTGCCAGGCAAGCGCGGTAACCAGTGAGCAACCACTCCAGGCCCTGTAGTTGAAATTTTTGAGGATTTTGTAGATTCTGGATATGAGGTCCCTGGTCAAGGAATCATAGCACATGATTCTCTCCATTTCCGTAGGAAATCTCTTGACTCTTGATTGTTTCCTTGGCAGTACAAAAGCTTTTTAGCTTTATGGCATCCCATTCACTGGTTTTGATAAGAAACCTAGAATTGCCAAAACACTACTAAGCAAGAAAGATGAAACAAGTGGTTTTGCCATACAGATTTAAAACTATACTATATAGGCGTATAACAAAGAGCATGGTACTGGTATCAAGATAGGAAAGAAGACCAATGAAATAAAATAGAAGACCCTGAAATAAACCCTCAAATCTTTAAACATCTGATTTTTGACAAAGGGGAAAAAATAATAGATGGAGGGGAGATAGCCTCTTCAACAAATGGTGTTGGACAAACTGGACAGACGCTTGCAGAAAGTTGAAATTAGACCCATATCTTTCTCCTTGAATGAGAATCAAATCAAAATAGATCAAGAAGCTAGTAATTAAACCAGCTACACTGCAACTGATGGTGTCAGTTTCCTAAAGAAAGTCTCCTTGTGGAAGGTGGAATGGAAGTGGCAGGGTGTGAAGGAAAGCAGAACTTATGGTTATCCTATTGGCCAGCATTATTGGGAAAGCCAAATTTAAAATTAAGCCATCGTGGACTGGTTACAGTTGCAGCACATATACTTCCAGAGGAAATAAAATAACAACTATCTTTTGTTTCTTTGAATTATCAATTACTTCACCTACCTGTTATTTTTTTTAAAGAAAGAGAAAAGGAGAGAGCAAGAAAGACAGAAAGAGAGAATCAGTTTTATTTATTTTTTCATCTGGCCTTTGTTTCTCTAGCACTTAGTTGTGTATGTGGTGCTGGGTTCAAACACAGGTCCTGGCGCATGCCAGGCAAGTGCTCCAACTGCTGAACCACCACTCCAGCATTCTACCTATTATTTGAGACAATATTTTTTCTATATTTTATGAATTGGTTTGCACTGAATTTCTGCACAAAGAAGAGGCATGCCTCTTTTGCTGTTAACATTCACAAATATAAAGTAAGTTACTCACCTTCCCCTACCGCTTACATTTATAGTGTGAAAGAAAACTATTGACAAAGAGATAATAGATACATGAGAATTAAATTTTACCAAGCTTTTCATTTTCTGCCGTCTAAAAAAGCACTTAATTTTAAACATCTTAATGTTTATGATACTCACAGTTCTGATAAATAAACAGAAAGGATGGCTCATTGAACTCGGTAACTTCAAAGACAGAAAATGATCAAGAATGCCAATATCATCAAACACAGCTATTAAAAACACAGGCTCAGGCAGCAGTTCGTGAATTGCATGGATACTTCCACATTTACACTTGGATCTCAGTTAATTTAAGTAAGATATTTAGTAGCCTCTTCTGCCGTTCTCATTATCCAAAGTGTTAACACATTAGATGAGGAACCTGGTGGTATGTGCGAGAGGAGAGATGTTCCTTATATCAGAGAAGTTCTTGATAGAAAAATGAAAACAGTGTTGTCCAGATGCTCACCTCATCTGTTTTAAAATGTTTATTTTTCCTTTTTTCCCCACCAAAGGCATAGTAGATAGAACTTTACAGAATTAGCACTGTAAACTAACAAAGAAATGTGGTCAGTTACATACTTTAGCAATTTGTGAAGACTCTTCCGGGAAAAGAGCTCGAGTAGTCTTCCCTCGATGGACCGTGTGTTGGTGCTTTGCACTTCACCATTACAGTTGTGCCACTATTTGATGAGCAGGTGCTCATTAAAACTTCTGTAAATACACCTAGGAAAACACCAACTTTTGAGCACTTTCAATTTTTATCCTTTTTTGCTTGTTTGTTAAAAGAGAGAGAGGCAGTGAAAGAGAGAAAGAGAGAGAGAGGGAATTAATTTTATGTAGTTTTTCATGCAACTCTTGTGGCTCTGACACTTGCTTGTGTACATGGTGCTGGGGTTTTAACCCTCCTCCTCACACATGACAGGCAAGCCCTGTAACTGCTGAGCCCAAGCTCCAGACTTCTGGAGCATTTTTTAATAAATAGAAATTATGCTGAGAGCCATCTTTTTTTTTTTTTTTTGTCTTACTATCTGCTAAGTTCATTGTGAACTGAATACTCTTCCTTAACCCACATACATTGTTAAGACATGAACTGAAAAGGAGGGAGCAAGGTAAAGGTGCTCATTTATTCCTCAGACTCAAGCCTGAGTTTGCTTGGGGGATAGTAGTTAGAGACTCATTAGGGGACAAAACTGTACAGAGCCTCCTGTAAACTCAACATATTTTTCTCTGACACTTTGTCGTGTACGTGGTGCTGGGCTTTGAACTCACGTACTCACACATGTAAGGCAAGCGTCATAACCGCAGAACCACCGCTCCAGCCCCTAAACTCAACATGTTAACTTCCCCAATGAAATAAGTGTAAGGCAGATGAGAGAACCTAAGTATAAATATATTACTTAGAGAAAGCTTTAGAATTTCCCAACAAGTTGGGAAAGATTTTACCTCTGTATCGTTTGTGTTATTGCTTGAAGTTGAATGTACAACTCCTTAATAGCATGATATTGATTTCTTCATTCATGGGGATTAAAACATGGCACTGCTAAGAGACAAATAATGTTCTAATTCTGCTTCCAAGTATAGCCTTTACATTTTTTAAATTAACATATGAAATTATATATGGTTAACAAATTTAACTGTACACCTGTAATTTAATTCTACACCAGAAAGGAGAAAATAGAACTATTGCAGTAATTATTTTAGTGGAAATATCATTATGATTTTTATGTTTCATGAAATAGATTTTTACTTATTAATATATCAGTTTTCTGAAACTAATTCATTTTCCTTCCTATAAAATTGTTCATTCATACTCTGAAAATTGTGTTCTGCTTTATTGGTGAGTTCACAGCACATCTAGAAAACTTACATTTTGCAACCTGAACAAAAGAAAATTGAGGTATTTGAACATTTTCTAGTGGAATTGAACATTTCTAAAAATGATTTGTTTTGAGCACATATCATACTCTTTATTGTAAAGAAAATGATGTTAACATCCTTCAAATGTCTACTTGAAATTGAATTTATTATATCAAGTGACATTTATTCTGTTTTATATAAAGGATACTGATCAGCAATAGGATAAATGGAGGGAGAAGAATAATATGGACAGGATTGAGGTGAAAAGAGAATGATAGGCACTGAAAGAAATGACTAAGGGCACATGCGGAGGAGATAAGAGAAGAGGAGAAGCAGTGGGAGATCAGAAAATGAGAGGGCAGAGGAAGCAAGACCAAGAGGAGGCATGGATGAAAGAAAATACAGGCCCAAGTCAGGAAACTTGGAAAGATAAATCGTACAGAGAAAAAAATGTATCTAGGCTAGCATTTGCTGAAGAGAAGTTTTAAAGAATATAATCAAAGATTTATCAGATTAATAAAGAATATAAGATATATTGCTTCCTCAAAAATAAATACAGTGCAACATGCAAACCAAAATTTCAATTAGTTAGGTTCTTATTTGGATTTCCTTTAAAGGATATCATCCAAGCCTCATTACAGTGAGAATCCATTGAAGATTCTCATCGAGTATCCTGCCTTCTTTCCATAAGCAAGAAAAGCACTCACAATTAGAGTAGGAAAGGAAAAAATATATATTAACATAAAGAAATGCTCAAAATTGAGTGATGTGGTATATTCACACTAAAAATAATTTGAGGATCTATTAATTAAATTTTAGAGTCTATATATTATATAATGTTCAGTTTTAAAAATTTCAGATAACTTCACTTATATGAAAAGGACATCTAGGATGTTTCTTCATCATATACATCCTTATTTATGTTCTACTAAATCAGTATTTGGTAGTGCTTCCTTTGGTTGGGAGAGAAAAAAACAATCAAACAAACTCAAATGAACTTAAGCAAGAAAAAATTGCTGAGGACATCTTTAGGTGTAGTTATATCCAGGATCCAAATAGATTCCTGAGGGCTGTTTCTTTTGATACATTTTGTTTCTATCTACTATATTGGCTCTTATTATATTAGCATTCATTTGCAGATATATATTAAGGCTGCTGACAACCTAATATTCAAACTCAGGACCTAAAGGAATAACAAAATAGACCTTCTCTCCCACATAAATAAAACTTCCACGAATAATTCCACGATTCTACTTAGGTCTCTCAGTGGTCATTGATGGTAAGCCCAGCACTATAGCTACCACAGAAGACAAATGAGGTGGTTCCCCAAGGGAACATCAATTTTATAATAGGGGATCCTGGACAGGCTGAAAACAGCAGATTATATATGTATATTATTTTTAAATTCTTGTCATCCTGGCAAACAAGTACACTTCTAATACTGACAGTTTTAAATTGTCCCTGTGTAAAGGGATGTAACTATTCTAAGTACAACTGAAACTTCTGCCCAGAAGAACATGCAAAGGATGTTTCTTGTGTCTTCCATGTTACCCAAAGGACATTTACTAACAAGTTTATATAACCATCAGCTTAAGGCTATTGGTCAATATCTATGCTAATCACGTATTGGAAAAGTAATTGAACTATTGGTTCAACCTGTAACTTTCAAATTCTCTGCCCTTTTAGCTCTTGAGATGGAAGTTTACTATAACCTCTACTCAGGTCCACCCACTTATATTTTCCACCACTCCAGGACAAAGTGTTGGCTTGAATGTTTAGAATGTTTCTATAGGTTAACTTCAAGGAGTGGTCTCTAAATTTAAAAATAAAAGGCTTTCCAAGGCAAATGCCTGTAATTCCAGCAACTTCTGGAGACCAGGAGACAGAGACAGAAGGATGGTTAGTTTGAGGCCAGCCTCAGCAACTCAGCGAGATCCTAAGCAACTTAATCAGATCCTGTCTCAAAAGAAAAAATAAAAAATAGCTTAGTGATGAACTCCTTAGGTTCATTCTCCAGTGCCATAAATAAATTTACTTATTTATTTATATACTTTTAAGACTTTATTGAGGCCCATTACCATTATTCAGGGGGCTGGAACGGTGGCTCGGTGGTTGCCAGTTCTTTCCCAGCATGCACAAGTACATGGGTTCAAACCCCGGCACTATATATACAACTAAGTGTCTGAGCAATGAAAGCTGTATGAGAAAAACTAAATAAAAATTGATTCTCTCTCACTCTCTATTTCTCTCTTTAAAAATTTTTAAAAAATGACTAATATATACACAACAATAGTTAAGGGCTGGCATAAATAGATAATAAGATACATTTGGTTCTTAAACTCATGAAATTTACACACTAGAAAGAGAACAAGAAACACATAATTAATATCCATTATGTTCTGGGCACTGTGCTAAGTAAGCACATTTTAAGAATTTATTATTATGATTATCTATAATAATTCCATGAGAGAAGTGCTGCATTATCTTGATGAGCCCACAGATATTTTAATTTTTGTTAATTTTCTGTGATAGATTATATAACTAAATTGGTTAGAAATAAAAAACACATAGTTGGACTTTTTTGTGTGGGTGAATTAAGATTAATTCATAATCTATACACATATTTAGTACGGTGCCATTAAGACCTGTAGTATCTTACCTTATTTCACAATAATTCTGTACATCTTTCCTCTCCCTGTTTTTTTCATTCAAGTTTCTTTTCCTAAATCATGCCTAAGATTTTAAATAATTTTATCCTCCAAAGAACATACTTTGAAATAAGGCATAAATAGATATGATCTTAGAGTTGGAGCCTTGAACATTATCAGAATTTAAGCATTTCAGCTACATTAGGAAATGGAGTGAATTTTTTTCAATATTTTTGTTTTAATGAATTTGATTTATTTCATTCCCTAGAAAAAACTATTTAATATTAAATCATAATTTTAAGAAAAAGTGTATTATTTCCTGTACTACATTTGGTAGCGCATAATAAAATTAAATTAACATTAGTTTTGCTTTCAAGTTGCATTCTTCATTTAGAGAAACTATAACCTTAACAAATAATTTTAGCTTAATCTATATTTTTATTTATTTATTTATTTATTTAAAGAAAGGATAGTGAGAGAGAGAGAGACAGAGAGAATCAATTTTTATTGAGTTTTTCAAATGAATTTTGTTGCTCTGAGACTTAGGTGTGTACATGGGTGCTGGGATTTGAACCTGTTTACTTGCTCATGCTGGGCAAGCGCTGTAACCACTGAGCCACCGCTCCAGCCCCCTTAATCTACATTTTGAAGTTTTTAAAATATTATAGTTTGAATCTTGAAATAACATATGTATGTGAATTAATTTTGTAATATTTCCCTGATATTCATTTTTCTTTCTTTTTTTTCTTCTTTTATTTTTGCACAGTTCTATAGATTGAACTCAAGAGGTCTTTTACTGCTAACCTCTATCCCCAGCCCTCTTTTTATTTTGAAATATTGTCTCATTAAATTTTCCAGCTGCTCCAAACTTACAATTCTCCTGCCTCAGTCTCTCCTATTACAGGAATGCACCATTCTACCCAGCTCCTGGTGTATTTATAATATAATTATATTGTGAACATCAATACACTATAGTTGATTATTTTCATTAATGTTTTTATTTCTTCATTTTAATTAGCTCACTTTGAAAAGAGCTTAAATAACCATATGGAACACTGTGTTTTCATTGAAATTTTTGCTAATAAAATCTTCTAGATGTGACTTCCTAAAGTTTGATAAAATGATACTAGTTGAATGATTTACTCTACTTCAGCAGTAAGATTTATTACCAGAAGTTTTTCCTAGTGAAAATGTATGAATTGAAAAGCAAAAATTAGTACAAAATTAGCTCTAATTGAAATAATTAGATGTATATGGGCATATTAATAGTATATATTGAATTTAGTTTGCCAAGACTAAACAAGTACTTTCTTTTGATTTTTATTTAAAATTATATTTAATTTGAAGTGATATTATTTATTTTAAAAGCAGTTTCAAGCCATGGAAAAAGTAATCTTTATTTGTCAAACATAATCTTCAGAATAGCAATTATTCCTTCCTGGACCAATGTTTGTTGATTGCGTTATCTCAATTCTTTAGAATTTTATGATTAAACAGAGTTTTACACAGTGATAGTAATTTTATGTTAACTTTAACCTAAATAAAACAAATATTCTAATCCAAATGTAGTTCGATGGCCAACTTGTCTCAAACTACTGGGAAGTTATTCCAACTGTTACTTTCCTTGGCAGTAAGAACCTGGTAATAAAGTACAGGTATAATCCAGATTTAGGGAAGTAAGCCAGCACTCTGTAAAGTCAAGGTGACCTTCATGTGCTTAGGGACTTGCTACCAAGGGAAACTACTTTAGTCTCTTAATCTGAAGTATATGAGAGTAGCCTTTCCTGATTTTCATAAAAAGTTTAAATGTATCATGGCATTTCATCCTTCAAAGTAGTGGAAAGGAAAGATAAATGTTTTTATATTGACATTAAAGAAAGAAATGAAGAACAGCAAGAGATTAAGTGACTGGGTGAAATCATGGGGTGAGGATGTAATTCAAACACTTTTTGCCTTTTTCCATGTCTCTTTATTATTATTCTATACCAACCAACATTCTGTGGTGATAACACATCTATATAATATCTACTCTACAAGTTCAACAGTGAATTTATGGAATATTCATTAGTATGAAACTCTTCACTGCTTTGTATCTCTACTATGTAAACAAATATTAAGTATTCAGTATATACTGCTGAATTTAAAAATGAATCTTTGACATAAAATTATGTTGTGAAATACTTAAATCATGGGTTTTCAAAGATTTTTATTCTTTCTCTATTTGGTTGTATCTAGTATTACTTTATTTGGAATCAAATGGTAGTCTATTTCTATATGAATCACTAACTTTTCCCTTGTTTTAGGGATCCAGTCTGTGCATTGTCCCTAATGTACTTCAACCACATGTGACACTAATCACCAGCATTATCAGGGAGGATAACAAGAAAGTTTGAATGAGTGCAAATCCCTCAGGACTGCTGATAAACCAGCAGGACACCAGTGTTTTCCTGTCAGTTGGCTACATAACATTTTTATTGCTTACAAATTCTAAAGATATACTCTGCATTCAGTTTTTATGGGAACATAGAAAATGTCAAAGAATGTAATAAAATCATCCATTAGGATGTATTCATTGAGGAATTTATAGACCCCATAAAGAACAACAAAAAAAAAAAGATTTGTATGACACATCAGAAAGATTGTTTTATTCTTTAAGTTGTTTAAAGTGATATTAGCTTTGGGCAACTTCTGCAACAATTTTCAGTATTTATATATATTTCTGGACATAGAGATGCAGCTTGCAAAGCAAATTAAAAGTACTAGAATCTTTAATACTCACTTCTCTGAATGATTTTTTGTAATACTGTTAAAATAAACATGCCCTTTCTAGCATTTTTATTAATTATAATGGATTTTAACAAAAGACCATTATACTTATTCATGGTAGATATTATTTTATTAATAGTGTTAACTAAAAACATTTCATTAAATATTTCTTATAATATTGAAAATACTTTTAGACAAAAAATTATAACTAAATGATATCACTCTTTGAAAGTTTCTGGTTATAAGAAGTAGTAACAATTTATAGAATTCTTATGGTTTTCTTCTTGGTTACAGAGAATGACATCTTTCACCATTCAGAGTGAACAAAGAAGCATAAAATATTACAACGAAATGTACTCTCTTCATGTAATAGAGACAATTCTAGAAAGGCATTCAGGAGAAGTGATTTTGGGTTTGGATTATGAAATTTTGAAATAGTATACTGGCTATATCATTCAAGTCACTTTATCTAAATTTTCTCTAACATGGAGTGTTGAACTAGACTGTTCTTTCTAGGTGTAATATATTATGTTGCCAATTTCAAAACACTTTGTGATGCATACTCTTGAGTATTTGAAAATATCAGGATATTATTCTCAGTTATATGTTATGCAGGCACCATCTGTGCATATTTTATAAGCAATTTTAAAAGTGCACCTGTTTGAGCTACATCAATGTACACTGGAAAAATCATAGACTTAGAATTATACAGGCTTAATTATGTATCCTGGCCTGTCTACCAACTAGTAATGTCAGGCAAATTTTTAACCACATCGATTCTCACTTTTCATTCTTCAACATAGTAAGGGTAATAATCATCTATCAAATACATATATAAAATAATTACTATTCCAGCTTTTCAAAAGTACTTAGTGTACTACTTAACACAGACAGTGTTTGCTGAATGTTAACTGTTTTGCTAATTTTTTTAGTGAGAGAATCAATTTTATTTAGTTCTATGTGGTTTTTGTTGCTCCGACACTTCATTGTGTATGTGGAGCTGGAGTTCAAACCCATGTCTTCGTGAGTGCCAGTCAAGCATTGTAACTGCTGAGCTGCTGCTCCAGCCTTTTCAATGTGTTAACTCATATCTGATTAATAAAAAGATGCAAATTATTTATTACTGTTGTCATTGCACATGGAGCTGCCCTATCTCAGGAAATATAAACAAGATATGATCACCATGAATAAAATCACTAACCTACTAGAATTTAATTTTGGTAATTATGTTTGAGTAAGGAAGAAAATTTGAATTTTTAGGTATCAGTGAATTTGTTCTTGACAAGTCTTATACATACTGTTATTATGTAAATTGACAAAATGGCTGTGAAATAAATACAAGCCTTTAAATATTATTTTATTAAACAATTTTTTTCTAATGCATTTGCACTTTATCCTGAATTCAATGGTATGAATTGTAAAATAAGTTTATTGTGGATTTAAAATAACCCTATAAAGATGGAAATGCATAGTAAAATCTATTTGAATTCTTTCCAAATTTACTGTTTTCAAAGAAGATAAAATTAAAATAAAAAAAGAAAAATATACTGAAAAACTGGAAAATGGATTGTATGGTGAAGTAAAATACTTTATGATTTGATTCATCACAGTATAAATTGAGCCTTTAGTACCAAATCTGTACTCTTAGTGGCCTGTATTTCATTGATAATAATGTTTCCTTTTATTTGTTGACTAATTTTTTAAAAGGAAAAACCATATCTGTGATTGTCAGTTACTTATTTTAAATTTAAATGCTATATATGTTATCAATCTCACGTTAATGTTATGAAGCTCTTCTCTGAAATTTTCAATAGAATAAGAATTTTAAAACTTTAAAAATGAATTGAGGGCTGGAGCGGTGGCTTTGCGGTTACAGCGCTTGTCTGGCATGCGCAAGTACGCAAGTTCAAACCCTAGCACCCATGTACACAACCAAGTCTCGGAGCAATGAAAGCCATGTGAAAAACTAAATAAAATTGATTCTTTCTCTGTCACTGTCCCTCTCTCTTAAAAAAAAATAAAAAAATGAATTGAGAACAATGGAGTTAATTACTCCACTTACTTTTTAACTTATCATCAAATAAGAAAGAACAGAAAAGTGGGAGTATTGCATCTACCTGGGTAGTAAGAGTCTTGAACATGAGATAATTTTTTTATTTATTACTGATAAATGCACTATTCCCTGCCACTCAAATACACACAAATCCCTCTCATGTATAAGGAAAATGAGATCAGAAAAGTTAAATACAGTGCTCAAATTTTAAAAATTAACACACAGGTAAAACCAGAATTTAAATCTAGGTGTGTTACTCCTGAGCACATGTTCTTAACAGTATGGAGCAGGATGCTAAAAAAGTAAATATTCAAGGAAAACAAAGGCAAAGCAAGCAAACAGGAAGATTTTAAACTTCGAATTGCTTCCATACGTTTAACTTTGCCAATTTCATAGACTTGAAACACATGCAAATGTGCTCAGAAGGAACTAATTTTACTATTTTCTTCAATGCCATATTGATGAGAAAACTATATTTCCAGCACTAATTTCAGTTTATGTCTAAGGAAATGTATGGGACACATTTGAAAATCTTCCAAAAATGGTCATTAAAATGAATAAGTTGAGTTCTAAATTATAGAAAATGAGCTATTGATTTTATATTATAGTATTTCAAATACAATTTACCTTCTTGTAGTTTTTAGCAAGTCAAAGAACAGCTAGAATTTGGGTTCTTCTAAAGTGTTCCTTAATATTAATGGGGTGAACTTTTATCATAAACAAGGATCCAGGAAATAGTTTATTTAATGTCATTTACTTTATATTTCTTTGAAAGTTTGATGATAACAATATTAATTACTTATTATCATCATTAAATACATGTTTGCATTATGATGAAAATATTATGCTCCATTAAATGACTTAAAACAAGTTTGTTTGTGAGTACACATTGAAGCAACTGTACACATGGTGCGAACACATTGGACTGGGAATTGAGGCTGAATGTCATTAGCAATACTAACTACCTCTTGCTTCCAGGAGCACTGTCAAGTTTATTTTGCTAACTTTGTGTTCTCTGTCAAGGTACACTACCAGACACAGCATTTTTCAAGACCTTTCACCTTTTGGAAAATAATGGACACAGAATGCTTCCCTAAAGATATAATTGTACACAAATAAACAAATATATCTACAGAAACATAGAGAAAGTAATATGCAAACTTACTGCCCAGAGGCACGAGGTCAAAACATCCTATTTGTCTTACTAGGAGCCATGGTACATTCAACGGAATTAGAACAGCATTGAAAAGCACAATGTTCCAATTGATTTTCAATTCTTTACTCAAAAATTGCAAATACAGAAGATGATCATATTTACCCTCCTAAGCCTTTGAGACAGGTTATCAGAAGAGTCTGATGTAGTGTTTTGGCAATCTTAAAACCATGCCAGGAGGGCTGGATCAGTGACTTGGCATTTACAGCGCTTGCCCAGCTTGTAGGAGTACACTGGTTCAAACCCCAGCACCCACATTCACAACTAAGTGTCAGAGCAACAAAAGCCATGTGAAAAACTCAACAAAAAATTGATGATTCTCTCTTTCTTTCTTTCTCTCTCTCCCACTGTCCTCTTAAAAAAAAGAAAGCCTGCCAGGTCAAGATTAGCATTTTCTGAATGTCACCATGCACATAAAACACATCCTTAGTACACCTTAGAATCAAGGAAGCAAATTCTCTGAAGCATACTGTTTTGTCATTGTTACAACACATCTTTTAAAATATTGTGGTTGACATTGAACACCTAAAATGCCATAGGAACACAAAAACTGTAACCTGGTATTTGTGAGCTGTTTTCAAAATTTTTCAAAAAACTTTTTGTTAAATATCATTTGCTACATACTGTGCAAGGCACTGGAGAGACTAAGCTGAACAACAAAAAAAGTGCTACTCTCATTAAATGTTATATTCAGGAATGGCAAAAGGATGATGACCAGACAATAATTCACCAATATAACCTGAACTCCTCAAGATGACCGGTGCTCTAACAAAGGGTCGTGTGTGGTGGGAGATGTTTCTCTACCATTTTCAAGAAAGATGTGATGCCTAATATTTTCTAAATAATGGAATGATCTCATTTCTTCAAACCATCCCATTAATTCAGAGTAGCTTGTCTGAAGTGAATAGTAGAGAAATCCATATCGTATGAATTTTAATCAGTGGGTGATTTTTATCTTTAAAGTAGATAGAAATGATGGCTCATTGGCACAAAGGAATTATTGAGCCTTAGGTTCAAAAAATGTAAATTTCCCATTCTTTCAGTGATTGCATTTGGAAGTTAGTACTCACCAGAACCTTACCCTACCCCATACTATTTCCTTCACTAAAAATGAACTCCCTCATTTGGTGTTGAATTGATTGGAGATTTTCTGAACAAGTAAATGTAGGATGGCATACTTAGATTAACTTAAATATCACTATATTTAATTATGAAACTTTGATTATGTTATTGCCTATAACTTTTTCCTTTATTTAGGGATAAGATTTCCTAGGAACTAAAATGTCAATAAGACATTTTATGGATTCTTCATGAAAATATGATTGACGGATTCATCCATTCATTCATTTACTCCATAAGTTTTCAGATGCCTTAAATGTGGCAGTCACGCCACATAACTTCGAGTACAAAGTATTGTGGCCCTTTGTACACTCAGGTTCCATATCTCTGGATTCAACCAACTGAGTATCAAAAACATTAGGACAAATAATTGTTATCTGTACTGAAATGCATAAAGATTTTTTATTGTCATTATTCTCTAAGTAATCCTATATTGTAACTATTTATATAACATTTATATTATGTTATGTATTATACGTAGTGTAAAGATGCTTTAAAATGTACAGGGGAATGTGTTTGGATTACATACAAATATTACAAATTTCTATTAAGAATTGCAACATCTATAAATTCTTGATATTGATGTGGGGTCCTGGAATCAGGCTCCCTCAGATACCAAGCGATAATTTTATGGTGAAAGTGTTAACATTTCAGGTCAGCCCTGCTTGCAATGTTAACCCTTGTTTAGTATCTGGGAATGTGAATTTTTGATTCTGATAGGTATGGCTCATGGTTCCTAAACTGTATAAACAATTTGGTTTTTCTAAACACCTGCTTGCCTTCAGGGGGTTTGAAATTTTGATATGTTTCAGACTGTGAACATTAAGATTCAAAAGCTTTTCTGGTGAATATTTCACAACCCTTTTTATAACTCATTGCTGAAAGAATTACCTGCATCTGTGAACTCGAGAGTGAGCTCTTGAAAGTTTGCACCCGGTTTCCTCTGGCCCCATGTTCTTTTTTTCCTTTGCTATCTAACTTCATAGACAGTCACTGTAATAGACAGTAGTTGTGAATCTGCTATGTGCTTAGTTTCAAGAACTTTTCTAGTGAATCTCCAAACCCGTATGTGATCTTAGGGAATGCTGGTACATTACGAATAATAACTGTGTATTCTGGTCATGAATTATAAAATTATAATTATGTTTGTACATGAGTCATATAAACACAATTTTTGGAATAGTGATTCTCAACCAACAGTAGTTTTGTATCCCCAGGAGACATTTGACCACCTCTGAAAGTCATAACTGGGAGAGGGGAGTAATCCAGTGAACAAAGAAGGCCAAGATGCTAGTAACCATCCTACAAAGGGTAGGACATCCCCCAAAACAAGGAAATATCTGGATAAAAATGGCAGTTGTGCTATACTTGAGAAACTGTCTTAGATGAGATTGAAAGTAATATTGAATCACATATCAAAGTTAAAAATGTAGACAACAAGTTCTAAGGCAAAATGCATAAGAAGGAAATTGCTTACTCTGAACTACAAACCAAACAAGCAAAAACCTAAAATTCCTTAGAATATGTTTGAAATTCAAAGACT
This sequence comes from Aplodontia rufa, assembly GCA_004027875.1. Lineage (NCBI taxonomy): Eukaryota > Metazoa > Chordata > Mammalia > Rodentia > Aplodontiidae > Aplodontia > Aplodontia rufa. The sequence goes on along the minus strand of PVKS010031690.1, from coordinate 5,626 downwards.
CAATATTCATATCCCTTTCATATTGATTGCATATATACTTGATTCCCTATGTTTTGTGAATATATATTTCTGAAATATAGATTTTTCTTCCTTTTTTATTAGAGAAAATTAATTTTATACATAGTATTTGGGTTCATTTTGGCAAAATTATACCTGCAAGGAATTTTTCTCCCCTGTTTCCAATTTTCTCCTTCCTCTACTGATCCTATAAAGAGAGAGAGAAACACAGAATTAGAGAGAAATAGAAAATCAGTTTTTTTTTTCATCTGGATTTTATTTTTCCAGCACTTCGTTGTGTATGTGGTGCAGGTTCTAACCTGGGTCCTCATGGCTGCCAGGCAAGTGCTCTGTTGCTGAGCCACCACTTCAACGCTATTAACTTATTTTGCTTACATATAAAGGTGAAATTACCTTTGGTACATTTATATATGTATTTAACATGATTTTATTAACTTCATTCTATATTTCTTTCCCTTCCTTCCTCCCTTTTTCTTTCTCCTACATATACTTCTTTGATCTTTCTTATATTCTTGTTATATCCATAGCTTCCCCCATTGCCTTCTTTCTCTTATGTTATTCTGGCTTCCACATATGAAAGAAAACATTCAACCCTTAATTTTTTGAGTCTGGCTTATTTCACTTAGCATGACTTTTTCCCCATTTCCATTCATTTACCAGCAAATGCAATTATTTATTTTTAAAAAATTTAAAGTGGAGTAAAAGAGGCATTGTGTATAGATACCAGATGTTCTTGATCCATTCATCTGTTGACAGGTTCCCGCACTGATTCTGTAACTTAGCTATCATGAATTGAGCTGTTATAAAAACTGTAGTGACTGTATCACCGAGTAGAGGGATTTTAGTTCTTTTGGATAAATAACCAGGGACAGGGTAGCTGTGTTATATGGTGTTGCAATTTTAATTAGTTTTTCATGTGACTTTGTTCTCACACTTCATTTTGTGCTTGGTGCTGGGGTTCAAACTCTTGTCCTCGCACTTGCCAGGTAAGCTGCTGAACCTCTGCTATAGCCCCATTCCTAGTATTTTGAGGAATCTTCACTGGCATGGCTTTCCAAAGTGGATGTAGTACTTTGTAGTACCACCAACAAAGTATGAGTGCACCTTTTCCCCATACCCTCTCCATCATTTATTACTGTTCGTGTTCTTGATAGCTATTCTTACTGGAGTGAGATGAAATCTTAATGTAGTTCTGATTTAAATTTCTGTGATTGCTAGAAATTTTGAACATTTTTAAATAATTTTTGGCCATTTCTGTTTCTTCTTTCAAGAAATTTCTGCTTAGTTTTTTGTCCATTTATTTGTTTGTTTGTTTTTGAAACTTTGTTTTTTGAAGTTTTTGAACAGAAATAGCAAGAGTGGACATCTTGTCTTGTTTTTTATTTTAGAGGACTAGCTTTCAGTTTTTCCCATTCACTATTTTTTTTAAAGAGAGAGGGACAGTGAGAGACAGAGAAAGAGAGAAAAAATTTTATCTAGGTTTTTCACATGGCTTTAGTTGCTCCAACACTCAGTTGTGTATGTGGTGCTCGGGTTTGAACCCGGGTCCTCGTTCTTTTTTTTTTTTGCACTAGACAAAAATTTATTTTTTATTGTATAAAATTATACATATGAAATACATAGAAAATGTTAAGATAACTAAAATCTTTGATGCCAAAAAATGGACAGATATGGGAACAATTTTTCTGAAGTTCTGTGAGATCTTGGGTATTCAAAAAAAATAATAAATCCAGGAGGTGTAAGGACAATTCTTTCCACAACTTACATCCCTTAACACTTCTTCCCAGAGAATGGAACACAAGAGAAACCGAAGGGTTTATGATTTGGGGGACTTATAAATATCAATAAAAGCAGATGCAGCTATTATTTAATGTAAGAGCTCTACTCCAATCCTACATGGGAATATAAAGATGGGGCTTAGAGAATCAAGAAAGTCCCTTTCAATGACTAATAAAATTGTAGCTGGATTCCTTACCTCTGATCTCATAAGGACTTCTCACCATAATGGTTCCAAAGGCAAGAAAGCTGCCTTTCATTGTGCTATCTAATCCAAAGAGCAAACTATGGTCTGTTTCCTAATCTACCTTTTTTTTTTTTGGGTACCAGGGATTGAAACCAGTGGTACTTAATGACTGAGCCACATCCTCAGCCCATTTTATTTTTAATTTTTTATTTTGAGATAGGGTCTTAATAAATTACTTAGGGTATCTCTCAGTTGCTAAGGCTACCTTTGAATTTGTGATCCTCCTGCCTCAGCCTCCTGAGCAGCTGAGATTACAGGCATGTGCCATTGTGCCCATTCCTAATCTACTTCTAAAAGCAAACACTATGAAGATAGTCCAATTGCTGGAGCATTAAACTTCTCAAACTCAGTTTGGAAAGTGTACCAAACAAGAATCATAATATATAAGGAGATCACAGAAGCAAGGGGAAAATATATCTTAGCACATGAAATTCTCCTAAAGGAGAATGTTTTAGCTGTACTCCAGATCATTTCTTACTTCACCAAAGAAAGGTGAAGAGCAGAACCATATTAAAAAACACAAATAGCAGGGCTGGAGCAGTGGCTCAGTGGTTACAGCACTTGCCCAGCGTATGTGAGTACCCAGGTTCAAACCCCAACACCACATACATGACTAAGTGTCAGAGCAACGAAAGCCACATGAAAAAAAATAACTAAATAAAAATGGATTCTCTCTGTCTCTCTCTAAAAAAATATAGCCATATTAAAAACACCAATAGTGGAGGCTGAAGCAAGACGATTAAAAGTTGGAAGATCATCCTGGGCAGCTTAGCAACACCTGACCCAAAATAAAAATGACTGGGATGTTGTTCAGTGGTTGTGCACCTCTTGTTCTTGCCAAAGCGCTGAAACCGCTGAGCCACCGCTCCAGCCCCCTCCATTCACTATTATGTCTTTAGGCTTGTCATACATAACTTTTATAATGTTGAAGTAACTACCTTCTGTCCCCTGTTTCTCCAGTGTTTTTAATGAGAATATTGATGTGCTTTATCAAAAGTCTTTTCTGCATCTATTGAGAAGATCATGTGATTGTTGCTCTTAATTTAAGTGGTGGATTACATTTATTGATTTGCACATGTTGAACCAACCTTACATCCCTGCATTGAAGCCCATTTGGTTATGGTGTTTTATCTTTGTCATGTATTTCTTTTAAAAGAGAGAGGGATAGAGAGAGAGAGAGAGAGAGAAAGACATCATCAATTTTATTTAGTTCTTCATGTGGCCTTCATTGCTCTCAGAGTTCGCTGTATACATGGTGCTTGGGTTTGAACCCGCGTACTTGTGCATGTCAGGCAAGCCCCATAACTGCTGAGCCACTGCTCCAGCCCCAATTGCTATGTATTTTGTGTAAAATATTTTGTAGATATCTATCAGGTCCATTTAACATTTATTATTATTTAGGATGGATTTACCTTTATTGATTTTATCCTTTGATGATGTGTCTATTGGTGATAAGGATGTCTTAAAGTCTCCAGTATTATTATATTGAAGTCTATCTGGGATTTAATGTCAAGGAGTATGTTTGGATGCACTGACATTTGGGTCATATACATTTGCTATCATTTTATCTTCTTTTTTTAGAAGTTTTTAATAAAATAATATAAAATGTATATAGTTTCTGGATACTAGATTTACCCCCAGGAGTGCCCCCCCAATTACCCACCCATATCCCTCACTTATCTTACCCACAATATCTCTAAAAAAAAGTATTAGACTGTAAAACATTATACCTTCTCTGGATTTAACACATGATAATAGACCACCTTTCTGAATGGCCAGGGTCTAGTCCCAACCTCCATAGATGAGTGGAGACATTCGACCCTTGGTTCTCTGGGTTAAGCTGATTTTACTCAGCATAATTTCTTCCATAGCCATCCATTTACCTTCAAAGCCTGCAATATCATTGTTTCTAATTGCTGTGTAAAATTCCATGGTATATATGTACCACAGTTTTTGGATCCATTCATCCAGTGAGGGACATCTGGGTTGTTTCCAAAGTCTAGCAATAGTAAATTGAGCTGCTATGAACATAGATATTGCTGTGTCACTATAATGTGCTAATTCTAAATCCCCTGGAAAGATACCCAGGAGTGGAATAGCAGGGTTGTATGGTGGGCTCATCCCTAATTTTTTGAGGATTCTCCACACTGCTTTCCAGAGCAGCTGCTTGTTTGATTGTTCCCTTTACCACAATGCCTTTTCCTTCTTTGTCTCTTTTTATTAATTCTTGCTTAAAATCAACTTCTTAGATATAAGAATAGTTGCTCTGGCTTTATTATAGACTCCAAATGTGTGTAATATTTTTCCTTCCTTTTGCTTTCATCCTGTGAGTGTCTTTCCTAATGAGATGAGTCTCTTGCAGATAGCATATATTTGTATCTTGTTTTTTGATCTGTTTTGCTGATCCATACCTTTTAATTGGGGAGTTAAGACCATGTATATGCAGGGTTATTATGGGCATGTGTTTTGGTTTGGCGTCATTTTGATTTGTATTATATTTAATTTTATCTTCATTCTCATTTTGATAATCTATTGATCTTCATATATTTGGGAGTCTTGGGATTTGTTTTGGGTTCTTCTATGTGCTGTTTATCTTTAAGAATTCCTTTTAACCAAGTGCTGGCTTGATTGCCATGTGTTCTTTTAGTTTATCTTTGTCATGAAAAGCTTTTATTTCCCCAAAGTACACAAAAAGGAACTTTGCTGGGTATAGCAATCTTGGTTGGCAATTGTTATCTTCTAAAGTTTGGAATATCTCATTCCCAGCCTTCCTTCATTTTAGGGTCTGACATGAGAAGTCAGAAGTGTCCCTCATTAGTTTGCATCTAAATGTGACCTGATGTTTCTCTCTTGTATCTTCTAATAGTCTTTCCTTATTTTCTATATCACCATCATTTCTTGGAGAACTTCTCTTCTGCTCAGTTCTATTTGGGGTCCTTATGATTCCTGTTTGATGATGTCTATTTCCTTTCTGATATGGGAACATTTTTCTGTATCTCATTGAAAATATTCTTAATGTCTTTGGATTATATTTCCATGCTCTCTTCTATCCCAATAATTGTCATGTTTGGTCCCTTCATGTTGTCCCAAAGTTCCTGTACATTCTGATCATGTTCTATTTTCTATTGTTTTTCTCCTCATGACAGTCTATGTACTCAAATTCATATACCCTGTTATGAAGCCTGAGGTTCTATCTTCAAGTAGTGAATTTTTATTTTCTCTACAGTTTAATCAGTTGGTGATGCTTTCAAGTGAATTTTTAGTTTGGTTCATTGTCTTTCTAGATGTTCTGATTGGTTTCCTTTCAATATTTCTATTTCTTTATTAAAATGATCTTTCCTCTCCTGTGTTTGCTTCATTAATTCATTCCTTAGATTCAACATTTGTTTTTAGCATAGGGGAGAGAGAGAGATAGAAAGAATCAATTTTATTTATTTTTTCTGGTGGCCTTTGTTTCTCCAACACTTAGTTTTGTACGCGGTGCTGGGGTTTGAGCTAGAAACTCACACATGCAAGGCAAGTACTCCAATTGCTAGCCAAGGCTCCAGCCCTTCATTCGGCATTCTAATAATCAGTTTTTTTTTT
>PVKS010031689.1:0-23215 GCA_004027875.1 Aplodontia rufa | reverse complement strand
AAACCAGTCCTCACCCCCTCACCCGCTTCCCCCAACCCAGCCCGTGGGCAGAGGAGTGATGGAGTTTGCAGAGATGGGGAGGGACCCCTCTTGCGCCGCTCGTCTGAGGTTTGTCAGTACCCCAGCTGCCCGGGGGCGGGTAGGGGGTGCAGTTGGCAGTGAGGTGGAACGACAGAGGGAGTGCCAGCTCAGGAGCAGAGCTGGGTGCCAGGGCTGGCTTGCGGTTTGACCAGGCGCCCAAGGGTGACTGCACTAATAGCTCCACATCAGTTGATGGCTGTTCCTTTGCCCAGGTGGCCACGGGGCTGGTAGGTGCTATGCTTTGGGTTCCTGTTTTGGCCCCTGGAGTCAGAGCCCTTCTGTCTCTGAGACACACAGGACAGCATTACTAAGGCCAGGGAGAGAGACACAGAACGTCATCTATAGCTTGGTAGGGAGACCCTCCATCCCTGGTACCAGGATCCCCCCTCCAGTCTTACCCCCATGTTACTCCTCCCTGGCCCCTGCAGGGGCACAGAGCTCTGGCCTTTCCCTGGCATAGTGCCCAGTGGTGCCCCTTTGGATACCATTGCAGAGCCTCATTCTCTTAGCTAATTGACAGATCACATCTACAGGGCCTTTCTGGAAGGGCAGCAGGGTTCACTCTCCTGATTCAACTGGGAAAACAGACCCAGAGCCAGGGAATAGATGACTCGCACACCAGACACTGCTGTCCGATTTCCCTAGTCCCAGCTCCTGGCTGAGTGGTTTCCTGGATTGCAGGGACTCCAGCAGGCAGCTGGCTTGGGAACAAACCACAGTTGGGCTATCCCAGAGAAACCTCTGGAGGACCTATTCTGGGCCCAGGGTTCTTATCATCTGGGTCACTCCTTACGTGTGCAGGAGGGTGGGTTTTCCTATGCACCTCACTTCCAGAGCCAATGGAGAGAAGCAGCTCTAGTGTCTGGACGAGGGGCCCCAGTTTAAGCCACCTGGAGTTATGCAACATTAATGATGAGGGAGCAATTAGCCCAAACCCACTTTAAACTAAAGATTTCTGCTTTTAAAAACCAAATCTCAGGGGTCAGAGCTCTCGCTTAGCCGTTGGAGCCTTGAGCTTCCAACCAGGACTCAGGTTCAAACCCCAGCACCACATATACAACTAAGTGTAGAAGAAACAAAGGCCAGATGAGAAAATAATTAAAGATTGATTCTTTCTCCCTCTCTCTCTCTCTCTCTCACACACACACACTCTCTCTTTTTAAAAAAGAACCAAATCTCAGCTAGGTGCAGTGGTGCACACTTGTAATCCCAGCTGCTATTGTTTTTTGTGGTTTGGGAATCAAATCAGATATATAGGAAATTCAGAAAATTTCAAGAAAAAGCTCATTTATAATTTAATTATAAATGAAGGGAGTGTTTCTGAATATGAGTTGTGCTGTGTTCTCAGTATTTTGACTTTTGAGACCTTTCTTACCTGGAACTTTTTAGGAACATGTATAATACAAAGGACAAGGGAAAGGAGAATAATTGTAAGTGACAGGTTGGCAGGCCTGTTTTTGTGAAGTGAGCAAAGATGTACACCCCAATGGTCCATCTCCTCCTGGCTAGCTTTGTGTCCCACTCTGGGCTCTTATTCAACTGGGGCTCTGAACAGGCAGCAGAGAGGGTCCTGCAGAGAACATTGACTCACAGAAAAGAAAATCAATTATCAATTATAGTAACAATAATAATTTACTTAACTGTGCTCTTATTCTTTGCCAGACACTATTAGTACTTTAATTGTATCAGCGTGTTCAATTTTCACTGTAACTCCACATGAAAACTGAAGCACAGAGAGGTTAAGAAACTTGCCCTACATCACACAGTTATTAAAAAGAGGCATGGCCAGAATTTGAACCTAGATATTTGTCTTTAGAACCAATATTTTGGCCATGGATTGATGAGGAGTCAACTTCAATTCTAAGGCACAGGCATGAGATGACTAAACCTGCGGGTCTTCATGGGCTCAGCATTTCTGGAAGCTCCTGGGAAGCCATTGGTGGGCCTCTGGAGCTTCCTGCTAGGATCTTTGAGAGTGAAGTAGGTCCTGTAAGTGGTTCAAGTTTAAATTCTGAACTTCAGTCCTACTCCAAAGAGAAAATGTCACAAAGAACTTTTTCCTTCAGTAAAAGCAACAGGCAGAAATGGGGGGTGCCCTAGGGTTACCCGGTGTGGTCAGTAATGTCCTCCCACCTAACAAACTTGGGGTAGTTCTCAGTGCAGCCCCCACCCCCAGTAAACAGTGCCAGCCCTGCACCGGCCTCGCCTCAGTGGAATCCTCATGCCCCGCAATTGCCTTCCAGCTTAAGTGATTACCAGCCACCGCAGCAGGCTGGCCCTCGTGAGTGGGGGTTCACCTAACAAATCTTGAAGGGCCAGCTGTTGTGAGGGCGTGGGGGAGAGTGACAAATGACACATCAGAGAGGAGAGTCAGGCCGCGCCTCCTTCTCTGGGGTTCTGTGCAGGATGGGCCTGCTGCGTAGCCCACACCGTGGGCCCTGGCTGGAGGGGCCTGCTGGATGCCTTGCTTGGGCAGGCGGTGGAGGAAGAGCCTTTGCGGAGCTCGGATGCCCCTCTCTGCTCAGGGCAGCACCAGCCGGGCTCTGGCTCCCTCTCTGAATGTCTCTGTGTGTGTCTCTCTTTGCGTCTGAGTCTTCTAGCGTAGGCAGACTTTGAAAGGGGCCACCACATGCAGACCTGGAGGGAGGAAGAGGGGGTGCAGTTACAGCCAGAAGAAGCTGAACTAGCCCTTCCTTGGCACAAGGAGGAAACTTATTAGAAGGAAAAAACAAAAAGCCACCCTATTGGCAGGTGAAGAGGCGTATACTTTATCACACAGACAGGGAAAGGGCATTTTAATAGAAGCAGGGTTTTTTTCCTGGCTTCTTGGGGACCTGTCCAACTACCCTGGGCAGTTGGGAGACCTCCCTTATCTTGGAGGTATTGGGGCAGATAAGTGACTTTTATAGCTTCCCCAGACGTCTCCCGGCCTCCCTTTGGCCTCTGCCCTGTAAACACCATCTGATTCGAAGCCTTGTTGAGGTCTTCTCTTTGCCCTATTCACTCTTGCCTTATTCACTCCCCCGACGTCCCCTCTCCAGTTCCTTCTAATCTGCAAGTCCTGCTCAGCCCAGAACCCAGCTCTGCCCCAACTCCTGCCTCTGGTATAAACCCAGTCTTCACACCTGTTCAAGCCAATCTGAGACTGGCCCTGCAAATTACTGGCTCCCTGCAGTCCCCAGAACACAGCACAGTCCAGTTCCTCTCTGGTTGTCTTCCCTTCCAGAAACTATTGGCCTGTCCCCTCAGTGCTTTTCCATCTTTCCACATCCCACAGACCTGGGCCAGAAGCCTACTGGGAGCCCAGCACCATATATGATTCTTGTTTTAAAAACCTACCTAAAGGGATTGGGGATTTAGCTCAGTGGCAAAGCGCTTGCCTAGCACATGCAAGGCCCCGAGTTCAGTCCTCAGCCCTAAAAAAAAAAAAAAAAAAAAAACCTACCTCAAACTGGGAATGGTGGCGCACGCCTGTAATCCCAGCAAGGTCAGAGGAGGCTGAGGCAGGAGGACAGGAGGATTGCAAGTTCAAAGCCAGCCTCAGCAACGTAGTGAGGCCCCAAGCAACTTAACAAGACCCTGTCTCAAAATAAAATATAAAAAAGGCTGGGGATGTGGCTCAGTGGTTAAGCACCTCTGGGTTCAATCCCTGGTACCAAACAAAACAAACCACCTCAACATGGAGTTACCACGTGACCCAGCAATTCCACTTGTCGGTATATATCCAAGAGAAAATGAAAGCTTTATCCACACAAAAACTTGATATGGATGTTCATAGCAAAATTATTCATAATAGTTGATAAGTGAAAACAAACGAAATCCCCAACAGTGGATGGATGGATAAACAATATGTGACAGTGGGGCACTGTTCAGCCACCGTGCTAAGTGAAAATGACCAGTCACAAAATACCAAGGAGTGTGCGATTCTATTTACGTGAAATGTCTGGAATAGGGAAATAAGTAGTTACAGAACATTGGTTGGTAGCTATGTAGAACAGAGATAGGGTGGAGAGCGGTCAGAAGTGAGTGCGAATGGATGAGGTTTCCTTCTGAGAGGACAGAAGTGGTGATAATGTCACGCTCAGAATGTACCCCAAACCATTCAATTGTGCACTTAAGTGGATGAATCTTAAGCCAGGTGTGGTGGCACACACCTGTAATCCCAGCTACTCAGGAGGCCAAGGCAGGAGGATCGCAAGTTCAAGGTCAGCCTGGGTAAATTAGTGAGACGCTGTCTCAAAATAAAATTCTAAGAAAAGTGTTGGAGGTGTAGCTCAGTGGTAGGACACCTACCTAGCATGTACCAGGCCTTGGGTTTAAGTCTCAGTACCACACACAAGTTGAATTTTATGGTATATAAATTATAAATCAATTTATAACTTTAAAAAATCTCAAAACTCATCCCACCCATTCATTCACTCATTCAGCATAGATCTCTCGGGCCAGACCCTGTTTCAGGGGTGAACATGCCACACAAGGCCCCTGCTTTCATGGAGCTCATTCTGGAGGGCAAGTTTAGGTGGTGAGGTAAAGGAATTGAAGCAGGATGGGGATGGAGAGTGACGGGTGCTCAGGCCTTTCCAAGGAGGTAACATTAGAGCTGACACACAAACGACAGGAAGATAGCCAGGCATGCAAAGAATAGGGGTGCAGAGGGCTGGCCCTGGAAGGTACATGCCAGTTCAAGTTCAACGAAGGTGTCTAAGGTACACATCCCTTCGGGCCAGTACCCCAGTCTTCCCTGTACAGGGACAATGTCATGCACAGGGTGCAGCCTTAGCATGAATCTAACGGGGCAGTCCTGGTGAGATTGGGATCTCACCAAAGAAAGGCTTGTGTGCTCTTCCTCTGCCCCCCCCCCCCAGCCTTAGTCCTGGCCACTAAGCAAACCTAAGATAGAATCACTAAGCTGTCCTAGCACCCCAAGAGTGCCCTGCCTCCTGTTTCTGTCCCTGAACCCCATGGCATCTCACTTAACCTTGTGGGGTGGATAGGAGCTGGAGACACTACCATTTCTGTTCTTTTACCCTAGTCCTTCAAAGAAGGAAGTTGTTCAGTTGGGCAGGGAAGTGGGAAGGAGGATGTCCCCAGCGTCCTTGCTGTTCAGAGGGAGCTCCCGAGCAAAAGTAGGGGGGTGAATGTCAGTGCCGCCAGACCCTGGGGCTGGGTCTCAGCAGCATTCTCCCTCACTCTGGCGTGGAGGGCAAGAATGGGGGACTGGTTCCTCGCTGTCCAGGCCCCCACCCATTTGGAGCTGTGCAGCCCCTCCTCTGTACAGAACCCCATGAGCAAGAGCGGGGGCCCCAAGCAGGGCCAGGACAAGGTGGTCACGTGTCCGTCTGGGTAAGCAGAGCACCTGGGCTGAGAGGGTCAGCAGTGTGCTCAAGGGCACACAGCAGACACTGCGAGGCAGGCACCTCCAGGCTGTGGGAGGAGGGCCCTGGCTCCTGCTTCTCCCCTTCTGTGTGGAGTCAGTACGCAGCGTGCTCACTGCTCATTGCTCAGGCATCCTGAAATAGTTTTCAAGATGGTCTAGGCTGTTTTCTGGGTTTGGGAGTCAAAACCCCACATCCTGGCTCAGTTCTCCTCCACGCTTTACCCCTACCAGGGCCTCAGTTTCCTGATCTGTAACATTAGGCTCTTGCGGCCACTGTAGTTGGGACACTGTGTAGGGGTGGGTAGGGAACAAGGGACAGAGCCATGTCCCTCTCACAGTTGCTGGACCAATCTCCCAGGGTCACTGCTGGGGGTGTTGCTGCAGGTACAAAGGCAGGCTTGGGGGGAACCCAGGAGCTGGTGCTGGTCTCTGATCTTTCTGCCAAGCTTAGTGCTCCAGGCCCAGCATTGCTCTTCAGCGAGGCCCAGGGCCAGCAGGGAGAGTGAGCACTGCTCCGCAGCCATGGAGGACAGGAGCTTGCTACCCACACTTGGTAGTGGAGGGAACTGCTGCTCAGAGGGGCTTGGCCCAAGCCACACCCTGGGAAGGCAGAGAGGGGCCTCGAAGCTAGTATTCTGATTACAGATCCCACTGCACCCTCAACACCAGAACTCTTCTGACATTATTACTCCATAGTTTGCAACTACCCACATTCCTGGAAGGGGCACTGACTAAGCCATTTACAACAGACTATAAATGTCTTTCAGTCTGGTGCTGAGATATATCTGGGACTTCTTTTTTCTTGGCAACAGTATTTTATTTTATTTTTTGGTATCAAGGATTGAAACCATGGGCACTTAACCACTGAGCCACATCCCCAGCCCTTTTTATATTTTATTTTGAGACAGAGTCTTGCTAAGTTGCTTAGGGCCTCACTAAGTTGCTGTCTCAGCCTCTCGAGTTGCTGGGGTTATAGGTATGCACCACCTTGCCTGGCCAACAGTATATCTTTTTTTTTCTTTCTTTTTTTTAGAGAAAAAAAATCAATTAAAAAATTTTTTCCATCTGGCCTTTGTTTCTCTGACACTTAGTTGTGTATGCGGTGCTGAGATTTGAACCAGGGTCCTCATGCATCCCAAGCTCCAACCTCTGAGCCACTACTTTAGCCCCAGCAGTATATCATTTTAATGAAATTTATCCAGACTGATTTTTGGAATGCCCAGGCACAGCCATTGCTGAAGCAACTGAGGAGGGTGGGCAGCTGGGATCAAAATCAGCATTTCCTGGAATATACATGTCCCCATTTGCTGAGAACAAGCCCAATATGTGGTCATCCCTCCCAGCCCCAGCTGCAGGTGTTAGACTCAAATCACAGCCTGGCTCCTGTCAGGAAGCACAGCGAGGGCATTTCCCAGATTTCCCAGGCATGCTTCCTTCTGTCACTGGGCCCCCTGTGGATATTCATGTTCTTCTTAAGAATGAGAATGTAAAGCCAGGCATGGTGGTGCATGCCTGTAATTCCAGCAGCTCTGGAGGCTAAGGCAGGAAGATAGCTAGTTCAAAACCAGCCTTAGCAACTTAGCAAGGCTCTAAGCAACTTAGCAAGATCCTGTTTCAAAATAAAGAATAAAAAGGGCTGGGGATGTGACTCAGTGGTAAAGTGCCTCTAGGTTTAATTCCCAGTACCAAAAACAAAAGAATGAGAAAGTCATCCAAGTGGTGGTGCACACCTGTAATTTCAGCAACTCAAGAGGTTGAGGCAGGAGGATTGAAAGTTTGAGGCCAGTCTCAGCAACTTAGTGAGGTCCTAAGCAACTCAGCAAGATCCCGTCTCTTACAAATAAAAAAGGCTGGGAATGTGGCTTAGTGGTTAAGCACCTCTGGGTTTCAATCCCTGAGAAAGAAAGAAGGAAGGAAGGAAGGAAGGAAGGAAGGAAGGAAGGAATGACATGAGCATGTAAGAGACCCCAGTACACAAAATTGTGACAAGCTGAGCTGGGTCTGATGGTGCTCACCTATCATCCCAGCGACTTGGGAGGCTGAAACAGGAGGATTACAAATTTGAGGTCAACCTGAGCAACTTAAACCCTGTCTCAAAATAAAATAAAAAGGATGAGGCTGTAGCACAGTGGTAGGGTGCTTGTCCAGAATGTAAGAGGCCCTGGGTTCAATCCAAAATACTGGCGGGGGGAATGACAAAGTGAAGGGTACAAATGGGACAGAAGAGAGACCTGGGCCGGGGAGCCTCCTGTCCAAAGCTCCCTTCCTTCTCCTGAGCATGCTGTCCTGCTCAGTGCCTTCCAGGCAGTCCACTCCTATGTTATTCTTTATTCTGGCACCATCACCCCCATCGGGTTATCTAGTAAAACCACTCAGCTTCCTGACAGTCCTTTCCCCAGGCCGTCCTGTGTGGGTGAGAGGAAAGCCCTCCAGCACCATTCCCATTTCAGTAGCACCATCCAGGAGCCTGGGCGAGCACCTTCCCAGGGCCGCTGCGGTCTAAGCAGGGGTTCCACAAGGAACAGACTACAGTGGACGCTCACCCGGGGCTGGCCGTTGCCATCTTCGGCATTTGGAGCTGTGGAGACACCAGCAGGCACATGCTTTAGACACTATAGCTGCTCCCCGTTGCTTCCTAACCCCACCGTTCAAGACTCGGAGGAGTCCAGCTTCTGCTCTCTGCCGGCCCCTCCAGCATGGCTGGGTCCATGGCCCAGCACCTGCCCTTTTATACATGTGCACACACACGTGGATACACACTGCTCCTTGGCACACGTGTGGATACACACTCCTCCGCAGCAAAAACCGCATGGAATGGGGAACACGAAGTCAGAAGACCAGGGTCGGAGTCCGGCTCTATCGGCTACTTTCCTAGCCCTTCTTAGCCTGGGTTTCCTCAAGGGTCAGACGGACAGGACAACAAAGCCTACCTCCCAGGATCTTCATGCACGGAATGTCTGGGACAATGTAAACAAACGTTAGCGGGCGGTCTTGTAAACTGGAGCTAGATAGCCATGGCTTCCATTCCCACACTTGCCCACAGTTGGCTCGCATCTCAGCTTAGGGATCCCAGGCCCCATTCCCTCCAGGCTTCACTACAGGACAAGCCGCTGCTCTTCACCTTCATCCAGGCTGTTTCTTTGATGGTTGTTTTTGTCTTGTGCTGGCGTTGGAACCTCATGCATGCTAAGCACACTGAGCTGCGCCCCAGTCCTCACTCAGGTTTTTAAGGCAATAACGAGAATGCAGTAATTCTTTAAGAGATCGTTTGCACTTGACTTGGGATCCCCCTGCTTTACCGCCAAGTGGGGAGGGTGGGAAGGTCCTGAGCTGTGTCCCGGGTCGATGGGGAGATGCTGAGGGGCACGCAGCAGATCCTCCTGCTCCGAAGTCACCTCCCAGGATTCTGCCTTGTCTGTTGCGGCCAGGGAAAGGAAGGGGGAAAAGAGAGTCATTATAAGAGGTCCACCGTTTTTATCAACCCATAGTGTGCATTAACAACCCCACTGAACTGGGTGCCAAGAGGAGGCAAAGGACATGTGGCAGCTGCAGTGCAGGAAGCAGACACACACGGAAGCTCAGAGAGCGTCACCGGGAGGTGGCAGAGGCAGCGTGGCCAGGCTGCAGGGCTGGGGACTGTCTGAGCAGGAACCCCTGGGAAAGGCAGAGGAGTTAAGAGGGGCCTGAACAGGCCACCCCACCTGGCAGCCTTCCTTCCCTCCCTGACACAGGCCTGGAAGTGGCACTCCATCCACTCTCTACCCCACCCTGCCAGCCCCCCCCCCTGCCCTGAATCCTGAGCTGGGAACAGGCTGGGGTCATGAACGCTAATCTCCCCAGCAGATCAGCCTGGAAACAAGAAATGAGAAAATAACAAAATAAGGAACTGCTGCTATCAGCAGAGCTCTTCTGATAAAGGATTTAATCAGATATGAGGCCAGATGAGAGGACTGAGAGCTGAAGAGGTCAGAGGCAAGCTCTGGCAGACACCACTTGTAAAATTGCTGGAGGCCCCCTGTTCTCTTCAGTGTGCTGGAAACTGGGAGAGGTCTTCTTGCACACACACCCACACCCCATCTCTCCAGGTTTTCATAATCCGAGAAAGTTCCTCCACAACCTTTGTGCTGCCCAGGGTCCTCCCCCATGACACATGTTAGCCTTTCAGACCCTTTTTCTGAGAGTCTGGTTGTTGGGCAGAATGTCCCCAAAGACCTTGCAGAGCCTTCGAGGAGGCCCCATTCACTCGTTCTTTCCTGGAGGAACAGGCCTCAGCATGCCTGCTGGGGACTTTCCTGTTATGTGAAGACCAGAGGATCACCTAGGTCACCACTCAGACAAGGTTTGGCAGGGATGGCCTCAGGGCCTTCCCTCCTCCTTTCCAGACACTTGCCAGGCACAGAGCTCCGGACCTATGCCACCTGAGGAGTCACAAAATTGCCTAAATACCAGGCTGTGGACTTTGGTTTGTACCTGGAAAGAAGGGCCCCCTGCCCATTCTTATGTAAAGCACATACACATACCTCTCCCCTGGGCAAGAGGAGGCTCAGCTCAGGGACTTCCAAGTTCAGGTTCCAGTCCGGGTCCCACGTCCAGTCACAGCTGCATGGCACCCTTTCCTCAAGATAGTCAAAGCAGCTTGCCTGGAAGGGATGGGAAATAGTTTTTGCATAAAATTGTTTATCAGCACACAATTTAAGGTGTGAGCAACTTAAAATTGTTTATAAATAAAATAATAGCAGTTAGTCGTTTTCCATGGTCCTCTGCGAGGTAGGAATTGTTCTTGGAGGAGACAGACACATTAATGAGCCAGGAGCTTCCCCAGCTTCCTTCCGTTCCTACCAGTGCACGGGAAAATGCCAGGGCTTTTCAAGGCCACCCAGCCAGTGGGGGACAGGAGCGGGTGCCTCATGGGAGACTCCAGGGCTTCCACTGACTCCGTTCCTCCCTTGCTCCAGCCTGGCCCAGTCCTTATGGGCCCTCTTCACCTCTACTCTGGCCATCTCACTGGTGTTCGCTGTCATCCCCTTCTGCCGAGATGTGAAGGTGCTGGCCTCAGTCATGGCGCTGGCGGGCCTGGCCATGGGTTGCATTGACACGGTGGCCAACATGCAGCTGGTGAGGATATACCAGAAGGACTCAGCCGTCTTCCTCCAGGTGAGCCCAGCCAGCGGGCAGGGCTTGGGTGGTGGGCGGAGCTCTGTCCCTCTCTCCCAGCCCCCAACCTAAGAATCTTTTCCCCTGGGCAGGGAAGGTGACTCAGCTCAGTGTGACCACTTACCAGCCGGCCACACCTGCAGTCATTCAATACTCTGGGCTTGGGTTTCCTCATCTCTGAAGTGGGTAATGATCCCTGCCTGCCACGCAGGGTTGTCACAGAACCCCAGAGCTAACAGGAGAAGTTCTTTGTGAGCTGGAAAAGTCTGGTGGGGGGCTTGTGTTTCATCTCCTGACTCTGCCCACCTTCCCTGCCTTCCCTCCCTCCTTTTCTCCTTTCTCCTCCCAGTCACCAAGAGCCATCTTGCCCTTCCTTATATTGTGTCCCCTTCCCTACGGGTTGTTGGCTGGTGGATTCAGCAGCCCCAGGCGGGGGGTAAGATTGGGGAAGGAAGAGAGATAGTTGGGGAGGAGATTGGCCACTGACACCCAGGTTGACCCAGGCTCAGGAGTGGTGAGAGGTGGGCTTCACCCTCACCCTCTGTCAGCTTTCCTGCTTCCCAGCCTTTCTTCCTGCCTCTTTGGGGTCAGGCATGGGCACCAGATGCAGTCAGAGGGGAGGTGGCACCCTCTGGATGGAAGTCCAGGCCAGCTTCCTGGGCCAGAAGACTGAGCCATGCCCCCCCCCATCCACAGGTGCTCCATTTCTTTGTGGGCTTTGGTGCTCTGCTGAGCCCCCTGATTGCAGACCCCTTCCTGTCAGAGACCAACTGCTTTCCTGCCAATAGCACAGAAAACACCACCAGAAGCCACCTGTTCCACGTCTCCCGGGTCCTGGGTCATCACCGTGCGGAAGCCCAGCCTTGGTCCAACCAGACAGTCCCTGGGCTGCCCGCAAAGGGTGGGGCTGAGGTCCGCGTGTCCTATGCCTTCTGGATCATGGCCCTTATCAATGTGAGTGTCTCTGGGGCAGGGTTTGGAGCTAGTGGACAGTCCACACCTCCCAGTCCATGCAACTTCCACTGCAGATTCTGAGAAGCATGCTGGGGTGAGGTGTGCAGTTAGAGACACAAGGGTGGGGAGCTGAGCCTTGTGTGATCGACTCTGAGGTCCTTCAGTTGTGACCTCTGATTGCAAATCTCAAGGAAGGCAGGTCATGTGCTGGTTGAGTGCAGTGGAAGTCAGGGACAGCTTTCAAGTCCTCTGCGGCTCTGTGGGAAACCAGCTCCTTTCCTCCCTGGCCAGGTGAAGCAGACCTGGAACACACCGCGCAGATGTCGGATGCTTCCTGGGGTCCTTCAACACTGGTGGTGGGAGTCTCCTATGTCCCGCTGTTAGGCTGGCCCCCAGGGCTGGGGGAGGAGAGCGAAGACCTGGTGAGGGCAGAGCAGAGAGACCACCCCCTTGTGCCTGGTCAGATCCAGTTCCCACTGCAGCCTCAGCCAAATCAGCCGTGACTCAAGTCTTCATCTGGACACCTCCTCTGGTGCTCTGCAACCCAAGAGGGTCCCCACAGTATCCTACGTGGACAGAGGGCAGGGCCGCATGCCACCCTGCCAGGCCTGGGTAGAGCTATCCAGAACACCAGCGCTGCCTGACCTCCTGGCCTGGGCCCAGCATGGAGCTAGTGGTGGGGAATGCTCCTGGTCTGCCTGAGCGGCTTGACACCTTGGCGTGGGGTCTCTTTTTGAACTAAGCAGGGTTGGTCCTCCAGAGACAGCAGCTGCTGCAGACCCTCAATGATGCCATACATGTAGCACTGAAGGTGGCCCTTGAGACGCCTCCAGCTTGCACTGAGCATGGCAGGGGCTGTCCCATCCCCACTGGCTCTACTCTTATTAGGGGGTAGGAAGAGGCTGAGTGGGGCTGGAAGCCCCTGTGCCCAGCTGCCCACTGCCCGGTGGTCACTGTGGCTTTATTCCCTTCTTTCCCTGACCGGACTCTTTTCTGGGGGCCTCCCTCTCCCTCTATTTCTCTTTCTGCCCATGCCATCCTCTGTTTTGCAAGGGGGGCCTGTGAAGAGAAGGAGCACCACCCGCACAGCACCATGGCTGGGACGCAGTGACCAGGCAGCCAGAGGCCCAGCCCCAGTTCAGGGTCTGTTCTTTCTTGCCCCAGAGGTGCAGGCTGGAGGGTATTGTTTGATGCAGGATCTCTGGACCTTTCCCTTTGGTTTATGTCTGAAAATAAACTGCCCGCCGCAGAAGAGACTTGGGCTGTGCCTGCACTTGGGTGCACTTGCCCTCACGCACCTGCACGCCCCACCTGGCATGAGCTGGCGTCCAAGGTGGAGCTGCCTTCCCTGAATGGGATTCTTATAAAAGTGGGGGCGTTCCTGCCGGCAACGCCACAGCCAATCCTCTGAGGCGCTCCCAGCACCCGCTTCCCTGGAAAGCCCAGCCTGAGCACTCAGCCTCTGTGCCGGCTGTTTCCCCTTGGCCTTCACCCAGGCACTCTGCCACTGCTGGCCCATGTGCGTGCGTTTCCTGTTTCCCCCAGCACATGGAGGAAGGGCTGTGTCTCCCCATCAGGCCAGGACTCCCTGAGGGCAAGAGCTGTGTCTCTTCCCACTCAGGCCCCATTTGCAGCTTTACAGTAGCCAGGGACCGGCTGACCTTGACTCGCTTTAGAGTACTGGAGTTTTTCAAGGTCACCATAAGGAAGTGTCAACAGGGATTGGGGTGGACTTTTGCCTTCTGGCTGGTGAGCCAGCCTGCCTGAGGGAGGGCAAGGGGCGCCCCCAGAGCAGCTCCACGCCTGAGCTGGCTGCACTCACCAGCCTCTGGGAACCACCAGCTCCTTCCTCTTCTCCTTCCAAAGCAAAGCGGGAAGGCAACAGTAGACTTGCTAAAGCACTTCCTGAGGGTGCTTAGACCCAGGCAGGAGCACCTGAGGGAGGCGGTGCTGACTGCTCCAGGCAACCTCAGAAGCAGAGGGATTTCCCTTCACTCTGGGGAGCTCAGGAGGACCTATGTGAAGAGCAGAGAACTGAACACGGATCTGCGTGTGGCTTATAAACAGAAAGAGACCACGTCCGTCTTTCCCAGTTTAGACAGAGCACTGAGCAGAGCTCGGTACCCTGCTAGGACATAATGTCACCCGGGCAGGCCTTGAAATGGGCAGAATCCAGATGCCAGGTCCCAGCCTCACCGCCCAAACCAGCAGTGTGACCATGACTCCTCTCTCTGGGCCTCTGATTTACCTCCAAGGTCCCTTCCAGCCTTAACAAAGAGGTAACTTTGGTCCTCAGTTGCCCCATCTGGAAACATCCCCATCTTACAGAGCTGTGATGGACAGAAGCATTTGTGTTGCATTGCGTGACCCACAGCACGAGGGAGGCTGAGGCACCAGGCTGCAGCCCTGCTTAGGACAAAGACGGCAGCAACCGTCACCCTTTCAGGCCCAGTGTGAATCCAGGCTCTGGAAGTCTGTTCTCGGAGGAATGGGCCTGGTGGAGTGATGCTGAGCCTGTACCCAGGCAGGGCACCTGGTTCCTTAGCTGCAGTGTCTCCTTGGTGAGGTGGGCACCTTGGAAAGGAGCTGCGTTCTCCCAGGACTGAGCCCAGCAGCGTGTGCAGGACACCGTGGGGAGAGGGAGCCCCTGTGGCAGGGCTGTGCTGACCCCCTCCCACCCTGCAGCTCCCAGTGCCCTTGGCTGTGCTGTATCTGCTGTCCAAGGAGCGGCTGCTGACCTGCTTCTCTCAGCGGAAGCCCCTGCTCCTTCCTGCAGACGAGCTTGCCCTGGAGACTCAGCCTCCTGAGAAGGAAGATGCCTCCTCACTGCCCCCAAAGTTTCAGCCACACCCAGGTGAGGCTCACAGCCTCATCGAGGCTTCCCTGGTAACCCCTCTCCAGAGGTGAACCTGGATCACAGGTGATGATGCCTAGAAAAACTCCAGTAGTCTTTTTTTTTTTTCCGAGAGTGTTAATTTTATTTTTTCATCTTTTTTTTTCTCTCCATTTAGTTGTGTATGTGGTGCTAGGCTTAGAAGCCAGGTCTTCACACATGCCAGGCCAGTGCTGTAACCACTAAACCCCTGTCCCCCCTCTAATAGACTCTTGAGGCAGGAGATGGAGCAACTGACTAACAGAACAAGGAAGGCAGGCTTTTGGCCCCAACCTCCATTCTATTCAACCCTGCCTGTGTTACCTTGAGCAAGTTACTTGACCTTTCTGAACTTTGTTTCCACCACGATTGGAAAGACAGGGGTTGTTCCTAACAGGTGGCTGAAAACTAGAACAGGTGGAGGCAGTAAGTAGCCCCATCCTGCCAGGGCTCTCCTGACTGCCAGCCACTTCCTCTGGACATGCAGAAGGAAGGGAGGAGAAACTGAGCCTCAGCCCTGCTCTTCCTGTGCCTTCTCCAGGGCATGAGGATCTGTTCAGCTGCTGCCAGCGGAAGAACTGCAGAGGAGCCCCTTCTTCTTTCTTTGCCATCCACATCACAGCAGCCCTGGTCCTGTTCATGACGGATGGGATGACGGTGAGCCCACCTCAGAGGCGCCCCCTACTGGCGCTCCCTGACACCCCAGTCTGGGGATGGTGAGAGGAGAAAGGAGCATCAAGGTTGCTAGAAACCTCTCTTGGAGTACAGTTGATCCAAAAATTTGAACTTTTAAAGTCCTTGGGGAGAGGTCACTGGTACTGTGGGCTCTGTCCTGGCTGTGTTTTTTTTTTGTCAACTCTAGGTAGGAGCCTACTTGCTTTTTTACCTATTATAAGGGACCCACTTCTCAAAGAGGGACAGAGGCCTGTTCCCCCAGTAGAGGCCATGCCATACGAGCTCTGGGGCCTTGGCTTCTTGGCCTGTGTTGCGAACCCGGCTCCTCAAGTCAGTGCTGTGAACAAGCCCCAGGGAGGGCTGGCCTTCCTCTGGTTATGTGCCCTCTGCTATGCCATTGAGTTCCTTCTTCCACAAATCTTTTAGGACTAGATTAGCCTTGGATGTCTGATGGATGGACTGATTGCACTAGGGGGAACCCTCCAGAGAGAAGGCCCTCCGATGACCTGGTGGAAAGTTCTTGTGACAGACCTGGTTGGCTTCCAACTCTCAGGGTGACCTTGGGCAAGTCACTTCTTTCTGGTCTCTCATGTATAAAATGAGATACTTGTGCATACCTTGTTTTTAGCTAAGGAACAGTGCCTGTCTGCCCAGAACCCATGGGAAGCCCCATGGAGATCCGGAGACACTCTCAGGAGCCCCTTCAGTCTCTGCAGGTGTGGCTACAAGCTAAGAAGCCCAGGCTCTGTGCTCAGCTCTGACACGAGTGTGCTCTACAGTCTTGGCTCCAGGGCCCTCCCCTGCAGAGCCTCTGGGACAGGGCCTGTCAGTCCTCTGCATTGCCAGATCCTGGCCAGGACAGCAGTGTGCTCAGCCCAGCCTGCTGTCTCCACAGGGGGCGTATTCTGCCTTCGTGTACAGCTATGCAGTGGAGAAGCCGCTGTCTGTGGGACACAAGGTGGCTGGTTACCTCCCCAGCCTCTTCTGGGGCTTCATCACCCTGGGCAGGCTCATCTCCATCCCCGTCTCCTCGAGAATGAGGCCAGTCACCATGGTTTTCATCAATGTGGTAAGTGGCTAAGTGGCCTCCTTTCACTTCTTAGTGACCCAGAAGAACCCGGCCCTATCACTGCCCCAGGGCTCTGGATTGCACTCTGCCAGTGTGGTGGGAATGCAAAAGTAGAGGAAGGAGAAGGAGCGAGATGCTGGTGAGGACAGATGGAACTCTGACGGGAGAGCTGTCCTGTGTGACTGAAAAATCCCTTCTGCTCTGCTGGCCTTTGATTTTATACCCTTAAAGGCATAGAGAGGCCACTGTCCGGGGAGGCTGAGGCAGGAGGATTGCATGTTTAAAGCCAGCATCAGCAACTTAACAAGACCCTGTCTCAAAATAAAAACTAAAAAAACTAAAAAACCAGGCTGGGGATGTAGCTCAGTGGTTAAGCACCCCTGGGTTCAATCCCTGGTACCAAAAAAAGTGTAGACAGAAAGGGCCATCAGAAGTGGTTTGTGGAGCAGACCCTCCTGACAGCCATCAAGGGCACAGGGAGGTGCATTGGCCTTGGTAAACACCACTGTTTACCATGGTGCCAGCTGGTCAGTGGTGGCCAGAGACCCCCTGGCTGGGCTTGGGAATTTGCACTTTGTACCTCTCCTGGTGATCTCCAGTAGCCAGGCCTGGCATGGAGGCCGACCTTCAAGGGACCCGTCTGCACAGGAGGTGGGAAGACTGGGCATGAGTGGTGGGTTAAGACCCTTGCCCTGATGGGCAGCCACATCACCAGTGATGACAGAGGAGTCCAGATTACACCCTCCCATGGGGCCATCTAGTCCAGCCTTCCAAGGCGTCCCCAGTCTCTGTCAAACGGGAGTCACTACTTTTCCAGGAAGCCCAATCCATGGTAAGAAGGGACTTCCTTGGTTGAGGATGCAGCATAGAAGGGCATGGACATAAAGCTGGGGCTACGGAGACCAAGAGCATGAGCCCCGAGAGAAGCCCTTGGGTTTGGCTTTGTGCTCATTGATGGTCTTCGGGAAAGAAGCCTCAGTTCCATGCAGCTGGGAGGTGGTGGGTAGAAGCTGATCTTAGAGGCTGAGAGCGGGTAGAGGAGGCTGGGTGGACTTGTCTTTGCACACGTTCCTGCGGGACTCGAGCTGTGCACCTGCTTGCAGGCAGAGGGACAGGGCGGGCAAGGAGGAACTGAGCAAGGCCCTGGAAAAGGGAAATGGGGTGAAGAACAGACGGGGAGGAAGTAAAGGAGGAAGGAGTTGGAGGGAGGTGATGCTGGGAAAGAGAAAGATTCCAGAGGGCAGTGAGGTGAGGCAGAGGACGGGGACAGGTGCCAGTGGTGGCCGCCTTGGCTTCTTCCTCCTGGGCAGACACCAGGCCAGTGGTTAAGGGAGGGGAAACGGGTGGGAATCGTGTCTGGGACATTGAAGGTCTGTGTGTCCATGTGTTAGGCGCTGCCGATAAAGACTCACGTGGAATGCTGCTTGTTTAGAAAGGAAAGTCCGATTCCGGGGCCCATGCACATCGAGTGAACCACAATATCTGGGGGAGGCTTAGCTATGTATTCATTTAACACCTGCCCTGCGGACTCGCATCATCAGGATTGGGGAAACTGTCCTGGAGTGAATGATTCCAAGTACATCAGACTCAGTGGAGGGTCTCATAAAATGCAGATTCCGGGGTCCCCCCCAGAGCAGGGGGCGCAGCAGGGCCTCGGGGCCTCTGAGTGGGTTTGCAGGCTTTGCAGGGCTTTGCTGGGCACCCTGTCTGGGAACTGCAGCCGTGGTGCCAACCTCCCATGTCACAGCTGTGATGTAATGACATCGGCCTCGTTGTGCCCACTTCTGACTCAGCGCGTGTGCTTGTGTGAAGTCCTGTGGGAACTAGGGGTGCCCGAGGGCGGGGGCTAGCATGGCGAGAGTATGTGGGCAGGGGAGGGAACCCGGAGCAGAAAGAGATGAGGCTGGGAAGCAGACCAGGGCTGCCTCCTGGAGGGTTTTGTATGCCATGTTGGGATTTTATTCTAAGTAGGCAGGAAGCCATTATAAGGTTTCAAGCAGAAAATGGACTTGATCTGCATTATATTTTATTTATTTTTTATTTATTTATTTTAAAGGAGAGAGGGACAGTGAGAGAAAGAAAGAGACAATCAGTTTTATTTAGTTTTTCATGGGGCCTTCATTGCTCCGAGACTTCGTTGTGTACGTGGTTTTGGGGTTGGAACTCGCGTACTCCAGCGTACCGGGCAAGCGCCGTAACCGCTGAGCCAAGCTCCAGCCCCTGCGTTGCATTTTCAAAATGTCCTTTAGTTGTTCCGTGGAAGATCAGACTGTCAGAGGCAGGAGTGAGAGCAGGGACCGGTGAGAAGCCTCATTATAGATGAGCCAAGAGAGGGAGGTGCTTGGATGAGGGTGGTCAGGAGGAATCTGGAGAGATAGAAAGATCCTAGGATACTTTTGGGGTAGAGTTGACAGGACTTGCCGTTGACCTGACGCAGGAGGTAAGCAAACCAGGAAACCAGGACTACCCAGATGTAGAGCTTGAGCACCTGTGCCCTGATGGGGATTGTTATTCCACTTTCTGTCACTGTGACGAAATGCCTGAGGTAACTATCAAGAGAAAAGGTTTATCTTGGCTCATACTTTGGAGGTTCCCATTTATGATCAGTTGGACGCATAGCTTTGGGCCTCTGGTAGGTGTGTCAAATGGCAGTGGCAGGGAGCAGAGCTGAGCAAACTGCTCATCTCATGAGTCAGGAAGCAAAGGTCGAGAGGAACAGGCCAAGGTCCTACAATCCCCTTCAAGGACTCGCCCCAGTGACCGAGGACTTCCCATAAGGCCCCACCATCTCCCAACAGCACCACCCTGAGGACCAGGTCTTTAACACACAGGCCCTGATCCAAAAACTACAGCAGAGGGCTGCCTTTCTTTCTTTCTTTCTTTCTTTTTTTTTTTTTAAGAGAGAGAGTGACAGTGAGAGAGAGAAAGAGAGAATCAATTTTATTTCGGGTTTTCGTGTGGCTTTCGTTACTCTTGACACTTAGTTGTGTACGTGGTGCTGGGGTTTGAACCTGCATCCTAGAGCATACCTGGCAAGCGCTGTAACTGCAACCACTACTCCAGCCCTGAGTGAGAGCCAAGCTTTCGCTTGTTTGTTTGAGAGCCAAGATTTTTATTTGCTCCCGTCTCGCATTTGAAGAACTCTTCCATGGCATCTTGGCCTGAGCTCCTTTACGGAGCCCTTAACCTCCACAGCAGCAACCCATCGCTTCATAGGTTTCCCTCCCCGTCCCTGCCCATTCCCCTAGCTTCTCATTGTTCTCAGCCTCAATTACCTGATGCGGTGCTCAGCACAAAGGGCCTCCACCAACCTGGATGTTTGTAGACTCCTCACAGCTGGATAAGACGGGCTGCTCCTTGTCCGGGGCTTTGGCAGCTTCACAGATTTCCAGGAGCTAGGCTGCCATGTCTTGTAAAGCAGTGTTAATGTCCATCACCCTGCAGCACTGATGCCTCCTTCAGCCATGTCCATGGCCATGGCCCACAGTCTTATTTTTTGTTTTTGTTTTGGTGCTGGGGATGGAACCCAGGGCCTTCCTTGCACATGCTAAGCACATGATCTACCACTGAGCTACAACTCCAGTCCCTGGAGCTACACTGGAGCCGCAGCCTCCATGCAACACACCAGGAGCAAGGAAAAAGCAACGGATGCTGTTAATTGCTATGGGGAGGCGTAGAGGAGCGGTGGAAATCAAAAGTTCAGTTTGGGTGACATTGCTGGTGGTCCAGTGACAGACTATATCAAAGAGCAGTTTTTTTTTGTTGTTGTTGTTTTGTTTTGAAGAGAGAGGGACAGTGAGAGAGACAGAGAAAGAGAGAAACAACTTTATTTAGTTTTTCATGTGGCCTTAGTTGCTCCAACACTCAGTTGTGTACATGGTGCTGGGGTTTGAACCTGGGTCCTCGTACTTGCCAGGCAAGCACTGAAACCGCTGAGCCAACACTCCAGCCCCTCAAAGAGCAGTTTTATATGCAAGACTGGAGTTCTGGACACAGGTCACAGCTGGGGGCATAGCTGCAAGATGCCCTTTCAGGGAGGTATTTAAACCTTGGAGCGGTGTTAAAGGGGAATGTAGATAGCGAAGAGCCAGAGCTGCTTCCCTGCAGAAACCCTTTTGTGTGAATCCTTGTCCTGGGTGGGAAGTCTGAGTCTGATACACAACTCACAGAACACCTCCCACCTAAGAGATCTTGAGGCAGAGGTACAGGGGCTGGGAGAGGAGCAATGGGCTCTTGGACTGGGGTTAGGGGCTTTGCTCTTCTGGCTGGAGTGAATCCCCCAGGGTCTATTGAGCCTCTTGAAGGTCTCTTCCTTTCTGCCTGCCAGCTCCTCGGTAAGCTGGAGAGAGTAGGGATTAGACTAGAGTGATTTCTAGCCTGCTTTCTAGGTCTGTATTCTTAGATTTCCCAAGAAACAGATGTGGTTACCCAGGATATTTTTGTTTGTTTTGCCATGCTGGGGATGGAGGCCAGGGCCTTGCGCATGCTAGGCAAGTGCTTTACCACTGAGCCACACTGCAGCCCACAGCCCAAGACATTTTTCCCTGGAAGCTGTGCGCTTCTATAGAAGACCTTCATTTCTTGGGACATTAAGAAAATCGCACATACAGGGCTGGGAGTGTAGTTCATTGGCTGAGCACTTGCCTAGCAGGCGCAAGGCTCTGGTTTTGAGCGACAGCACGGTTTATTATGCGCGTGTGGTTGGCTATTTGCTTAGCTGTTCTGGTGGCCCCCAGCGTCGCTGTGCCTTCTTCCCCTCTGGGGGCGCCCTTCCTGGATCCGACAGGGACGTTGCAGTTCTCGGATCGTCCACTGGGCGGCGCACTGATCACACGGTGGGGCCGCAGAGGAAAATCCGTCCAAGACTCTTGCTGCGTCCTTTCTCAACGGACGCCCAGTTTTGCCCAATTTCTGATCTCCTCCACCTCTGCCGCAACAGGTAGGCGTGGTGGTGACCTTCCTCGTGCTGCTGCTTTTCTCCTACAATGTCATCTTCCTGTTCGTGGGGACGGCGAGCCTGGGGCTGTTCCTCAGCAGCACCTTCCCGAGCATGCTCGCCTACACCGAGGACATCCTCCAGTACAAAGGTGAGCGTGCGGCCGAGAGCGGGGCGCTGTCCGCCGAGGCCGCTGCCTCTCCGCAGCCCCTCCTCCTGCGGGGCCCAGCCAGCCTCAGCCCCGCAGCCGGAGGTCGCGCCTCCGGACAGGTGGAGACCGGTGCCCCTGTCCCTCCCGGGGCCACGTGACTTCAGGCCCAGGGAAGCAGGGCAGCTTCTGTCCCGCCTTCCTTTTCCCGCACGAATGCCTGTGGACCTACAGCTGACATCTTGTGGATCCTGTGCGCTGGAAATTCCAACTCAAGGAAAAGCAGCGTTTCATGGGAAAACTTAGGGCCTAGGGAAGGCATTTTACTTATTTACTTTATTACTGATTTTGCAGTGCTGGGACTGAGCCCAGGACTCATGCATATTCTGCAAGCACAGTGCCCCAGAGCTACACCCCAAACCCAGGAACGGCACTTCATGTAATATATACATTATATATAAAATACATATCAAATATATATATACACCAAGGATTGAACCCAGGGGCACTTAACCATTAAGCCACATCCTCAGCCTTTTTATTTTATATTTTGAGACAAAATCTCACTAAGTTTTTTAGGGCCTTGCTAAGTTGCTGAGGCTGGCCTTGACCTTGTGATCCTCCTGCCTTAGCCTCCTGGCATTTCATAATTAATGAGCAGTAACAGTGCCTCCTTGCTTTGTAGCTGGGATGTTATTGAAAGCAAACTTCATACCTGGTTTGGAGTTGACACAGGTTTGATGTCAGAAACCTCTGATTCTCTTAACTAATCTCCTTTCCCTTAACCTTCCAAGTGCATATTGCAAAGATCTTTTTTTAATGAGTTAATTAAAAATAATTGTGTTTTGAACATTTAACATCACACTTAGAAGTAACTAGAAGCTGTGGAGGTTGGCGTTAAGATGGGTGCTTTCTTTAGAGAGCAGTGGGGGAATTTGATGTGCAGGGAGAAATCCGCACTGTACTCACCTCGTTTCCCACAATCGTGAGAGACAGTCAGAGTCCTGATCCTTGAAATCCAAGGAGAAACTCAAGTAATTTTAGCTCATAATCATTGGTTAAGAAAGAATAAAATATTTTCTATGATGAACTTGTACCTACTTGATTTTCAAAATGGAAATTTTTAAATCTGAAAGTAATCTGCTCACTGGGGAAGCCTCAAGCAATGGAGCCTGTGGTAAAGCAGTAAGTGAAAGTAGCCCAAAATAACTTCTAGCAGTTTCCTCACAGCTCCCTCTGAGCACATATTACATACACGTGAGACCGTACCCACACATTTCGTATTTGCAGTTTAGAGGGAAGATGGCTCATGTGATGGAATGAATTGAAGAGTCAAATGTATTAGAGTTTTTCTGGCTTCCGGCTCCTCCAAGTGGGGTATGAGTCATGATCTGAGAAATGCCCCCAGTTCAGCATGTGCCTTGCTGGATTCCACTGAACCATGACTCGGGAGGGCCTGGCCTCCATGTAACTGAGGACTGAGCTGCATCATCTAGCCACCACTCGTCACCTCCCTGCTACTGGTGCCCAAGGAGACAGTCTCTTCCGTGAGTGCAGCAGCAGCAGGTGGCGGCTCCCAGCTCCACAGAGCCTGAGTGCTCCTGAGTGCTCCGGCTCTCAACCTTAAGGGAGCAGATGAAGTAATGAAAGAGTGTTATCACACGTCGACAGTGTATCCCCCAGAGTTTTTTTAAATTTGTTTTATTTTATTTTTTTAAAGAGAGAGGGAGAGAGAAGAGAGAGAATCAATTTTATTTAGTTTTTCATGTCACTTTTGTTGCTCCGACACTTCATTGTGTACTTGGTGCTGGGGTTTGAACCCGCATCCTCATGCAAGCCAGGCAAGCGCTGTAACTGCTGAGCCCACCGCTCCAGCCTCTATCCCACAGAGTTTTAAGTGACCAACACATGTTAGTTTTAAGAAGTCACATAGATCGGGCCTGCAAATG
>PVKS010031688.1:0-23170 GCA_004027875.1 Aplodontia rufa | reverse complement strand
GTCTCTTCTAATAGGCTTTAAAATCCTTGAGGGCAGGAATCCTCTGTACATCTTTTCTGCCATTGTCTCAAGATTCTATGTATTTCTTACGTGTGGGAAAAATAATAGCAATTGATTGAGGAAAAGATCAAATTTTACAAAGGCTAAAAATTAAACAGACCTGGAAACCATGTTCAAGCAACTTTCTCCAGGGGTATGTATGGCAGGACTCTGATCTCAGGTAGATGCAAACTTCATGTCTGTTTGAAACTAAGATTCAAGGAAAAGGCATAACAAGAAAGCATTAGTGTAAGAGATGAGGAAGGAATTGTTTCTGGTAGTTAGGAATGATTTATTCAACAAAAATACATTGAGTACCTACTGTATGAAAAGCACACTAAGCTCTAGGAAGATGAAAATTAGACTTCTTTCCAAATTTCCAAAGCTTAATTAAGAGGTTAAGACAGAGCATTTTCACATCCATAGGGCAAGGGTGGTAATAGAGGATGTCTGGGGTACTGTGAAGTAATAGAGGATGTCTGGGGTACTGTGAAGACACTCAGAGGATCAGCCCTTAATCAACCTGGGGATTGGAAGACAAAAGCGAATGGGAGAATCTGGACATGCAGAGATGAACTTGGAACAAAACTCTGCTGATAGAGGAGATGGGCTAATTCCTAAACAACTTGGCAGTTAGGATAAAGAATGGGAGATGACCAATTTAAGAATTCCTTTGCCTTTCTTGATAGACAGTTTT
This sequence comes from Aplodontia rufa, assembly GCA_004027875.1. Lineage (NCBI taxonomy): Eukaryota > Metazoa > Chordata > Mammalia > Rodentia > Aplodontiidae > Aplodontia > Aplodontia rufa. Next base: position 22,434 of record PVKS010031688.1, on the reverse strand, counting down.
AAAACAGTCACTGGTCCTCTCAGTTATGTCTCCTGGCCCCAAAGCAGCTGAACCGTGACTTCTAGGATGTTGAGGGCTCTGAAAAAAATAAAATAGAAATGTCAACCTACAAAAAGAAGAGTGACACAAAACCACTGTCCTGGAAGCACCCTGGAAGAGAACAGCAGGGAGTGACAGATTAAACCTTAGAATTTCCTCAAAAACTATTCTGAGTCCAGCAGGTATGGTGGCAACAAAAGATGGCATCTTCTACCCCTGGGCAGTTGTCACTGGCTGCTGCTGTTTATTTGAAATAAGCACTTCATCCACACACATTCATTTTCAGTTTTGAAACTAAGCCCCAATTACATGGGAATTCAGGAAACTCTCAAATTCCTTCTTATGCATTCTATCTTCAGGAGAACATTTGTGTGTAGCCTCAGACTGGGCACTTATTCCTATCCCACTTGCTCAGAACTGGGCAGAGAGCAGACTCCTGACAAATGTTTTAAAAAATGAAGTCAATCAAATAATTTCATATTTAGTGACAGGTGTTTGTTGCTGAAAGTAAATGAATTATATTAGGTCTCTCAAGAATCAAAAATCTAATGGGAAGGAATTTGAGAAGAAAGTAAATTAAGAACACAGGAACTACAGCTACTAAAACATTACTACATCAATTCAAAACAGTAAGAAAATTAAATATTCTAGGACAATTAAGAGGAGCTTAAAGAGGAAGGTAGAATTTGAGGATCATTGACTTCCCTGCTCTAGATTTAACAAAATTTCTTACTAAGCAGTCTACAAAATGCCTTAATGCGATATAAAATTAGTACTATTCCACAGTTTAAATACGAAGCCAAAATAAGAAAGAAGGAGGAGGAGAAGGGAGAAGGGAAAAGAAGAAGGAAAATAAACAATTTCTCAAAAGATTACTTCTTTAAAAGCCTGCCAACTGTCTTTACTGCCATTTCAGAGATTTCTAATAATAGCCACTGTTCTCTAAACCTCTGACCACATGCCACATCATATCTGTATATATACTTAGGGTTTATAAAGTACTTTATTACATGCTGTTTTATTTGATTCTATTAAAAACACTATGAGATGAAATACCCAGGTAGTGGCAGCCACAAGCTCATTTCAAAGATACTAAAGTTCCACACGGCATTGCTTCCATCCTCCTTCAAGCATCAGAAGGAAGAAACCAGGTTTCTTTTTTTTTAAATTTTATTAAGGAGTTGTGTTGTTGCACAATTACAAATGCATACATAGTAAGAATACGATATGCCCCTGATCCTAATCCAGAATCACCCCTGGTCTTCCAGCTCTGTCCACTCTGCTTTTTCCCTTAGAGTTGGAAAAGTTCTTCAGCTCCATTTGTTAAATGGATGAATCATTATCCATAAAAATAATGACAAAATCTTCTCTGAAATTATTTCATCCCATGAAAAACACATCAAATGCTATTTTAAATTAGCCAAAACTGGCCTTCCTCTCTTCTGCCATCATGGTAGGTCATTTGCACCACACTGCTCTTTAGTGCTTCCATTCCATTGGGAAACCAAGGCAGAGACAGCAGAATTGGATATATAAGCTCCCCAAAAGAAAGAGGGAAAGTAAAATCTTTTTTTTCTCTTTGATTTTATTTATTTATTATTATAATTATTTATTATTATTCAATAGACATGGTCTTACAATTTGGAGGGGTTCATCATCAAGCAATCAAAAACAACAGTGTAATGACAGAACATGCCAATACTGGTGCCAGACCATGGTTTCCCCTCTTTGGGTTCCCCATGGTTCTATGTTTCACTTTACTTAAGCTCCAAGTTAATTGAACTTCTCATGGAAGTCGGAGGTTCCCCTCGGATAGATTCACCCATACTACCTCCCTTTGGTCACCTTGATGACCTTCCTATTTCCTTACCCCCTCCCTACCTGCCTCCCTAGGTCCCCCAGGAGTCTTAGCACAATTCCGCATGATCGTGTAAGAGTTCATACATGTTGAGGTAATTGTTGAGTTAGCCATCGGATGAACTGTTTCCACTTATATTCTAGCTTCCATAAATGACAGAAAACATTCAGCCCTTGAGTCTCTGAGTTTGGGATACTTGACTTAGCAAAATTTTTTCCATCTCCATCCATTTGGCTGCAAATGCCATAATATAATTTTCTCTAATAGCTGAGTAGTATTCCATTGTATATATGTACCACAGTTTTTGGATCCATTCATCAAGAAAGGGGCATCTGGGTTGGTTCCATAATTTAGCTATAGTAAATTGAGCTGCTATAAACAATGATGAAGCTGTATCTCTATAGTAAGCTGATTCTAGCTCTTTGGGGAAGATACCCAGGAGTGGGATAGCTGGGTCAGAAGGTGGTTCCAGCCCTAATTTTTTGAGGAGTCTCAACAATGCTTTCCAGAGTGACTGTACCAGTTTGCAGTCCCACCAGCAATGTAACAGTGTTCCTCTTTTCCCACAGCCCCTCCAGCACCTTTCATTTTTTGTATTCTTCATTTTTGCCACTCTGACCAGGGTGAGGTGAAATCTCAGTGAAGTTTTGATTTCCATTTCTCTAATTGCTAGTGATGTAGAGCATTTTCTCATATGATTATGGGCTTTTTGGATTTCCCCTGTTGAGAAACTTCAGGGAAAGTAAAATCTTAATCGTGTGACTCTAACATCTAAAATGGATTAAGATCAAAGCTTGATGACAAAAACAGAGGTTCCCTAACCCCATAAATGATTGATGAGTCCCACCTCTGGTCATTGATAAAAGCTGCCTGGACTTCAATGGTGAATGCTGGGTTCAGCACTGAAAGTTCTGCATCAAATTTGGAGTATGGCAGCAGAAGTGGAATCAAATGGTATGGAGTGGTGGCTTAGTGGTAGAGCACTTGCCTGGCATGTGTGAGAACCCCAGTTCAAATTCCAACACCATATATACAACTAAGCAATGGAAAAACAAAAGCCAGAAAGTGGCATCCGGTAGCTCCATCCCGGACACTCCTAGTGCTGTATTTTTCAGGACCTTGGTGTCAGGTGGCACATCCACAGATGTCAATGAGAAAGTTAGAACTTAGGCCTCCATTGGTCTCTAGCATCTTGTTCTTGTATAGAGTGATACAATGATTTCAGGCCTGCAGCCTCTGTGTCTCTGAGTGTTTATCTAATAGGGGGCTCATTCTTTATCTATTTTGACGTTTACCCTCCTTCATTATCCCTTCACCTTTAAGGTTTTTCTTTTTCCTATAAATTTCCCAGAAAAGTATTTAAAATACAATTAAACCAACTAAAAGTCAGAATGAGGAGGCAATGTTGTTTTTGCCTACGATGACATGAAATTATTATTTTAGCTCATGAAAGTAATAATGCATATTATAAAACATATGGAAAATACAAAAGTACAATGTGTTTAATAACTATCACTGACAAAAATAAGTATTAGCAATATCCTATAATGTTTCCTTCACATATATAATTTAATTTTCTACATTTTTATACCATAGTATAGCAAAACTATTCTTCAAATATTGTATTCTGGGGTCTTTGTCAGCATACTGTTTAATAGCAGGGCTTGGCAGTTCAAATGTAAGCCTTGTGTCTCCCCACTAAAACCATGCAGGCTCCCAATCTAATAAACTGGCACCACTGTCCAGTTGATGGCTCTGTCTCCTAAGCGAGGTGTTGTCCAAGATTGGTTTCTTTCTTGTTATCTGCGTCTAGAACTCATCCTGCCATCCTCCCTCATCTCTTCCTGGACTATACTGCTTTACCCCCCCAATTGCTTTTCCTACTTCCTGTGTCCTCCAGAGTGCCTCCCAACCCATTCTCCATGGAGCTAGCCATATGCTATTATAAATCACGTCCTGTCCCTTTTTCTGTTTAACAGTCTCCAATCACTTCCATTTGCATTTGAAATAAAATCCAAATTCTTTATCAGTGCTTGTGAGCCCTTCCACTACTAGGGCTTGACTGTCACCCAGGACATACCCTGAAGCTCTTGCCTGTTCCTTACAGGAAGTGATCTGACTGTGTGTTGCTCTGTTGCTCATTTGCCATTTGAGTGTTTATTGTCTGTTTTTCTCTAGCTGCTCAACAGCTCCGTCTCCTGCCTGTGCTTGTCTCCTGGTGAATCTTCCAGCCTTGAGTGGTGACTGACATCTGGCTGGCACACAGTCAGCATTTGCTAAATGGATGAATAATATTCCATGACAAATTGTTTTAGCTAGGCTTCAGTTTTAAAACGTTCATCTCCTCAATACATTCATCCAGTTTCAAAAACATTGACATAATCTTACCATGTTATTCTTCTGGTGCCAATCCTCAACCCAGTCTAATCTCGGCAGTACCCTTGTCTTCCAAAACACATACTACTTCATCGGTTGAACCCAGTATGCCCTCCCTGGTGCTAACCCCAGGAATCCTCTTCATGATACTTCACCTGCCAGGAGACAGGACCCTTCGCCTTTCCCATGGCTGAGAATTTCCACTGGTTGGTGCTTTTGCTGTTTCCTTTGCCCTACCTGTGGGATTCCTGTAGCGCTGTCATAGAATATAAGACAGGAACAGTGCCTGCCTACTGGACACCTGCATCCTTGTGAGACGGAGACAATAAACATCAACACAAACACAAGCACAGCCGTGCTTACCAATATACCGACTCATGACACAGAAAGAGGTCAAAGAAGGCATCATTTAAAAATATTAGCCAAGTCCTGAAAGTAAACTATCCCCAGACTTACTCTTGAGTTTTCCTTCGCCATGTGCCTCCTGCTCTTTTTATCCAATTTAGGTGCCAGTTTTAACTTTCCCCTTAGACTAGCTAGCGAAAGGCTGTTGTCTTTGTGATGTACAGGACTTAGGTACTACACACCTCTCTATATTCTAGGTAGGCAGTAATAGCAGGTAGGGTCAGGAGTGGGTAGAGGTGGACACAAGGAGAGAAGTAGAGTGTAGTGAATAGGAGAGTCAGGGTGCTTGTGACTGAGAATTCAACTCTGAACTTTACACTAAGTTGCATTTGATTAACCAGTCTATTCTGAAACTCACCAAGGAATTTAGTTCCAGTACAATGCACAATTTTATAGACAGCTCAGGTAAGAGTGAGGAGTCTGACTTCTCTGGACTCTTAGCTGACACCACGGGCCATGGAAATGACAAACCTCTTAAATGGGACCCTTTTGGATTATACGTTGCAAAGTCAAGAGTCAAGTTGGGAGTCTGTCTTTGCTCCTGCTCTGAGACTCAGCAACACTTCCCCAATCTGGAGCTGAAAACTCAAGCTTTTACAGGGCCAGTCAGATTGCCTGGAAGCCAGACACATGCAGCTGAGGAAAGAACAGTTTCCATGACAGCAGGCAGGCAGCCAGCCTGACACTGGTCGCAGAGGAGGATATAAGGGCAGTGACATGATGCGGTGAAGGAAAAGGAGGGGAGACGAGCAGGTGTTTATTGAGCATCTATTTGAGTGAACTTGGCAACCATTTCGGTGCTTGGAAAATTCTTCTGTTTGATGTTCACGGATGGGAAAATAGAAGCTCTGTCTACCTGAATGTCGTGTCCAAGCTCACACCACTGCAACTGAAGTCCTTCAGGCCCAATTCTCAGAGAGCAGCGTCAGCTTCTCCTGATCAGTCTTACAAACACCTGGAATTGCGCTGGAAGCAGCAGGAAGTTGATAGTTGCAACCAAATGAATGAACTAATGAGCAGCCGCACATATTCCTGACTTCTGACATTATTATGCATGCATCTGGATGATATTAATGGCTCTGGAGAGAGTTTGATTGGAGCATGGACTGAGCCCTCATCAGAATCTGTGACCCTGGACATGTTACTTAGCTCTCCTGAACTTCTTTTCCTTATTGTAGAAAGCAAAGATTAGACCACCTGCCTTATACGATTACTGTGATGATGAGAGGCAGTAAGACAACACCTAACACAGCGCCTGGCACCCCTAGGAGCTAAGAATTATCGTTTACCTCCTGCGTTTACCAATGGGTACAATGGACAAAGTGTTTGGCTTTGGAGTCTAGGTCATACAAATTACACTTTGACCTGGTTAGTCAAACACCTTTTGCTACTCATGCAAGGTTCAATGTGGCCTTTCTAGCACATTTATCATTTGGATTTCTCTTTTCTGCTTTAAAGTCCCTGAAATGAAGTGGCGGGAAGACCTTTTCAGATTAACTTTGATAAGGTTCCATGTACTGAGATTTGTACCAGCAAGAATCAAATTCTCTCTTGATCAGGATTTCAGGCTTTTAGAATGTGGGTGAGTAAACTCTCACATTGAAGGACAGATTTCACCAGGCTGGGGCACACATGATCTTGCAGGTGTAACTCAAGATCCTGTAGACACTGAGGGCTAGAATGGTTTCAAACACAAACAAAATCCACACTGGTTAGCACAGAGTCAGAGTCCTGGGCCAGACAAATTAGTCGTATATAAAAATTCATTTTTTCTAAAGAAATATCATTGCTTTCATACACTCAGATGCATCCATGAATTGGGGGATGGGATGATCCCAAGGAAGGGGGAGAAACTTCCCTGCCATTATCACCTCCCTGCATCTGCTCCAAGTCCAAGCTGCCTGGGTTGCCATGGTGATGCAGGACTGACCTCTCACTTTTTACTCTTCCAAGAGCTAAAAAGGTAAAAATGAGCCATTTGGTCTGAAATGAAAATCAACCTCCCTCAGTTAAAAGATGTTAAATCGCTTTCCCTTCATCAAACCTAATGTTCCATAGCCAAATTTAAAAGAAAAAAAAAGGAAAAAGAAAGGAAAACGTGAAAAAGGCAGGCAATAGATTTTAGAAGCAAGCAGAGATGTCGGCTGGAGCAGCAGAGACAGTCGCTGCAACAGGGAAGGGAGAGAGGGCAGTGACAGGCCACCCTGCGTCTGGCAACTTTCTCCCAGCTCACAATCCGATGCCAAGCCCTTTCCTCCTATTCGCACTGGCCCCGTGGTACAGGTTCCAGCTCATCCTTGCTGCCTGCTTCTTTTGCTGGCTAGTCCTGGTGCCTGGTACGGCTGGATTGTTGCCTTTTACTTTTTATGTGCAGGGAAGTTGGGTCAGGAAATCAAAATATTGATTGAACCTGAGAGCAGTAGCAGGCGCCCATTAGGAGGAACGCGCCCCATGTGAGAGCTGGTGGAGCACATTCATTGGCTGTAATTCATATGCTGAAGAGGCTTTCTCCAGCAACCTAGGAAGCTGTGCAAAGCTGCCAGAAATTTGACCACTCAGAGGGCAGCACTAGGGACACCTCCTGTCTGATTAAAAGTCCAGGTTGGGCACGTGAGAGGGCCAGATAGTGTGGCTGCGGGAAGCAGGCTGGTTTGGCTTGGGATCTGGCAGCACTGTGTTGCCCTTTCCTGGTTTTCTGATGCATGGCAGGGCTGCTGGAGATTTGCCCCTTCTCCTCTTTAATGTTCTCTCTCTCTTAGTCCTCAGAGGAACCATCCTGCAGTCATCCAACTGCACATCATGAGCAAGGACAGTCGGAGCTGAACTTTGGCTTCAAATGAGTCATTGGTTTCATTTTGATGCGGGTTTCTAAGCATGTGGTCTAGAACTGTCAAACTTTCCTCTTTATGCAAATTACCCTTAATTATAAACTAGGCAAGAAATACTGATTTATCACTACCAGGCTTGTTTTTAGTCTTTTAACTTCTTGAGAATGGTAAAATTACCAGAAAAGAAAAAAAAAAAGGAAATTAATAGTGGCTGTGAGGAATGCAACCAATTCTTATCAGAAAGATATCCCCACAATATCCTAAAGCAAAAGCAAAATTTTAGTTTTTTAAAAAAGTACTTTAGAAACCTCAAGGGCATATTTTAGGGGTCAAACATAGAGAAAATTCATTAGTGATTAATTTCTATAAGTCAAACATCAGATTAAATATAACTTGCTTACAAAAAGGTAACTTGGAAGGAAAAAAGACAGTGCCCAGACTCATTCCAGATCGATTGTCCTTCAGTCATCTTTCTCCATATCCATGTTGCATTTGTCAAAGATCCGCTCCTTTAATAATCATGGGTCTCATTTATATCATCAGCTTCTGATGGCAATTTAAAACCTGCAGAAAAAGCTTTTCTCTGTCTGATTCAAAATTATCTGTTGCATCCTACCTGAACTACAATGTCCCTGAAATGTGGGAAGAAAGCCTCTTTAATGCCCCCGCCCCCACCCGCCACACACACAAATATCCACGGCCCACATTCTCTAATGAGGTCTCCATGGTCGCGTCACTCTCAGGGCCCACTGCTAAAGCCTTGTCTGAAGACAGCATAGTTAGTTGCATCGAACTCTTTAATTGGCTGGCATTTTAAAAGTTTACAGGGTTAATGTTTCGAAGGGAAGGAGAAAATACACTACTGAGCCTGCGTTTTGATCTGAGGTTCAAAACCTACATGCAGATGAAAATGGCCAGCCTCATTGCTACACACAATCCCTTTCTCTGCCTCCCAGTCCCTCTTCTTCACTCTCCACAATCTTACAGATCTCAGTGCGATTAGAGAGTCGCTGATAAGAGAATGGCCAATGGTATTCTATGGTTTCAATGTAGTCTGAAGATTAAATCCCTATGAAAATAATGTATCTCTTCTGCACTCCCGTACAGCACGCCTCACTAAGAAGCAGCTGCTTTTCACATTTAAATGTAGCAGGGGTAACAAGAGCCTCTTTTATCAGCTACTCCTATTCATAAGGCATTAAAATACATGCCGTTTCTTAATCCCTAGTGCAGCTCTAAGGGGGCTTCAGCTTTGTGCTGAAATAGCACGTATCTTTTAAAAGTAGCTGATGGAAATCATCTTCCCAACCAAATCGGTCTCTTAAAAGCAGCTCTCCCTGAGGTCTCCACAGAACACAAATGCAGTCCGGGACACAACGTGTCCAGCTTCCCTGCTCCACCATAAAGGGATGGAGAAACAATGCCCAAGTTTGTTTATAAGTAGCCTCAGCGACTTGGCAGCTGAGTGCCTCTTCTCTCTCTTGTCATTCCCACCCCCAGATGATCCTGTACCCATCTCTGCAGCAGCACAGCTTGGCAATGTGAGGCACCACTTCTGAAAACAGCACCCTACATGAGCCAGCCGCCCTCTGCTTAGCAAGGTCACTTTCAGAGGGAGCTCTTTCTGAAGCCGGTGTCTAGAGGAGTGCTGGGCAAGGGGGTGAAGATGGGGATCAGGTAGAAAAATCACCTGGATTCCTCCTTAATCCACGGGCCTCAGGAGGAGCTGTGGAGGACTAGTGGATTTTACAACCACTGAGAAAGCTATTTTGTAGGCAGGTAGCGGTAGCTGATAGAAACTTAGAGCAAGACAATATAAATATATATGTATATACATATTTCATATATACGTACATATATGTTAGGTATATATGTATATATATAGGTAATGCCATATTATATATCATATATGTGCACATGCAATTCTGCACATATACATCTGATGTATGCATATTTTTCATTTATACATATACATATCTCATACACACACATATACATATTATTTGTCCACAAAGCACAGCACTGGTTCTCTGCATAAGTTCTAAAAATAGTATTAGATACACTAGATACACTATTAATGCAAAGGGAACATTTAAAACACAAAAATAAGTGGCCTGAATTATAGTTGACGCTTGTGACTATATTTTTATTGAAACTAGGTTCCTAAATTAACTCTTTCTTGTACATTAAAATTAAGTGTTTCTTTACAAATAATTTCTTCCTCATTCCCTTCAAATATACATGTATACTTAATACCCAGGCTTCCAACCAAATGTATCTAGTTTTCCATCATCAGTAAAATTAAGGGCTTTCTGTTCTCTGGCTTTATTGCTAATGAGGAAAAGAAAAGATAGCTGAAGTATTTGTCATATTTTGCATTCAGCTCATTTTTTTTTCACATAGATTTCGGACAAGGTGGAATCACATTGTTCTAACAGTGTTGTACTCAAAGTGTCAGTTTAAAGTACAATTGTTTTCTCAAAGTAAATAAGTATTGCTAGAAGAGTGTTGGCATTGACCAGGGTTCTCTGCTTTGTAGCACACATTTAATTTTACATATGCAATATCACAATATTATAAAGTAGGACTGTCCACATCAGACTCACCCCCTCTCCTGTGTTAGCCAAATATTGAAGGAGGCCCATAGCAATGGAAATAATTTGGGCAAAACTGAAACATCTGATTAAGTACCTACCATCATCTCCTTTTGTGGAAAATGTCCATCTCACAAAGGTTGTAAGGTTTTTAATAAAAGGAGAAAAAAATTTCAGGTAATTCTAAATGCCCTTTAATAACATAAAAAAAAAATTTCAATCATTGAGATTTATTGAAAATCATACTTTCTGGGGCAATGGTGCTCGCTTTTGAATCATGGAACCTGACTGCCCTCTTCTGGTTGTGAAAAGAAATGGTACCAATCAGAAAGAATTAAGGACCTGCAAGATGTTTCTTGATTGTATGTAGTCTAGGAAATCTAAAATAATAAAGTAAACGTCTACTTTTCTATTAAAACCTGAACATGACACTAACAACAAAGTAAATAATCTAACTTTCCGGTAACTTAGAATGAAATGCTTCCTAATTTTGTTCTTTGTTCTTTTTAAATTTTTTACAGCATTTTTGATTTTCAAACTATTTTATTTTATGCTGTGCTGGGGACCTTTTATCAGGTCCTCACATCAACCAATGTGAGTAATAAGAATTACTTTGATATTTCCACAGATTTTGAAAAGATTATTGTGAGCCAAAGAATATTGTTTTTTATTGTTGCATTCCATTTGGAAAGGGGACTCAGGTTTATCCAAACCTCAAAAAGTAGCACTGAAGAATTAATTGGATCAAATTTTAGAGATTTAAAAAGAAAAGATGAGGCTGGAGTGGTAGCTCAGCAGTTACAGTGCTTGCCTGGCATGGACGAGGATGTGGGTTCGAACCCCTACACCATCTATACAACGAAGTGTCGGAGCAATGAGTCACATGGGAAAGTAAATAAAATTGATGAAGCTAAAATGTTTTGAAAATAACTGTTAGGTAATGCCATAATTAAGTGGGACCTCAAAGTACTTGTTAGGAGAAACATCAATAGAACAATCTTAGACCTCAACAGAACAATCTTAGATATGCCACTTCATTCCCTTTATCGGTATTAGGTGGCACAATCTTCAGAATCAGTACCATAATTAATGAGCTCTGGAATTTGCTCTCTTTTTTTTTTTCTGTTTTGTGTCTGACATAGTGCATAAGCGAATTCAGTATGATTGATACTTCTGGAGAGAGGATCATTAAATGCCAACAGAAAAAAAATTTACCCTCAATTATAATTGTGATACTACGTCAAACAGATAGAGGAAATCCTAATTCTGAGCTCTATTAAAATGCACTTATTTCAATTTCCAGTTGCTATGTATGTCCTATTAGCAGCCTGACATTTTGAGTAGTACACTAATTCATATGAATTGGGTTTTAAATGAAAGCTTTCAAGTCAACCTTTATGGAACACTGAATGTGCGATAAGCCTAGAATTAGCAAGAGAATGAGGTGGTACTTTTTCCGCCAAGTGAGCTTCTTATATGAAAGAGCAAAACCCAAACACTCCAAATTATAAAATGCTTTCATTTCAAGGACCTCACCCATAAGTAAAGCGCATGCTGATTTCATCGTATTTTTCTCAGGAGACCTATTAAGTAGTTAGAAGCAAATCTAATTCTAGTCTGCAATTAGAAAATTAAAGATCAGAGGTTAAGTGTAAGTCTTTCTAGGTAGGTCCTAGCTGAACCTCCACCTGTCAGGTCCAGGATGGGGCAATATTCCACAACATCACACGAAGTGAGCAAAGAATAACAGAAAGTTGAGTAACGCTGACCCAGGCCAAGTTTAGCAGGAGAAGAGAAAGTGAGGCCCTGTTGATTGTTTAACTTCCCTCTAGAGAGACTGTAGGGCCTACAGTAGGGCTTGTTCCAGTGCACCAGCCCCACTGTGCATCTCTTTTGACAGGGCAAAACTAAGAGGAGCCACATTGGGGGTGCTTATTCACAGCAGTCTGTCTCCAAGGTACCCACATGTAGCAGTTGTCTGAGGATGCTGGCCATGCTTACATGAAAACCTTGGGTTGCAGGTGGGGCAAGAGCCCCATGTAATGTGTGGAGAGAATACAGGCCATTAATCCCAGCTAGCTTGTAGTCCAGGCAACCCAGAATAGGTTCCCACGGTCATATGGGGCTGATCCTGCTCAGAATACATCCAGAATTTCAATTTTGAACAAACTTTGGACTAGGAATTCACTTGTTCCCAAGTTCTACCACCTTGTGATCTCTATGGGACTATTTTTCCACCACCTGGGTTTACTCCTCTGTAAAATGTGGGACTTGAATCCAGTGCTTCCTAAGGCAACTTCCCAACTACATACATTATTACTAAGCCACTTGTCATTTCCATTAAAATATACCACCAAGTTAAGTACACAATCATCTCCATGAGCAAAGAGCAAAGGACAACTATGAATTTTGTGACAAAAATCTAAAGAATTATGAAAAATCACATCATTTTTCCCCTTTCAGATGCTGGTTAACACAAGCAGGGCAAACTGTTAGATTTTATGGTTGTTTACTTATGTAATAAATCTGGCATGCCCTGAAACACACACACACACACTCTCTCTCTCTTTCTCTCTCTCTCTCCCTCTCTCTCTCGTCCTTTGTTTTCTTTTTAGTTAATAAGGACACTGGTTTCTATTCCTACAGTAATCCTCTTCTCTCCAGTACTCAGTACTCAGAAAATCAGCTTGTTGTGGTCCAGAATTTCAGGGGAGAAATTGAGACATGCTGTGACATCTTTAGGCAGAGCAGTGATGATGTGGCAGGGATATTTGGTCTTCTGGTCTTGGGAGGTTGCTAGGGTGGAATTGATGCTGAGTCCTTTGGAAGGAGAACTGTCAGGTATAGTTTCCTCCTGTTCTGCTGGTGGAAGAACTGTGACAGTGGAGGCTGCAGGCTCAGTTGTTCATTGTCTTGTGCCCTGTAGAAACTCCCAGAGCAATGACAACTGTGGGGAAATGTGGCCAGAGCCAGGGAAATAGAGAAAGCTGGGAATTAATAAAGAGAAATGATAATGTAAAAGCAAATAGCAGTGCCTGTCTTTGTGCCAAATCAACATGCACACTGCCATTTAAAATACCTTCTATGGGGTTGGGGATCTAGCTCAGTGGCAGAGAGCTTGCTTAGCATGTGCAAGGCCCTGAGTTCGGTCCTCAGCCCTAAAAAAATAAAATAGAAATAAAATACCTTCTATGATCCACCTAAATGCATGTGATAGCTGAATGGCAGGTATTTCTGCCATTTTTGATAAATTTGGTGCCCTCTGCACCTGCTTAACACACAGCACCGAGTTGGTGCTTGGTGCATATTTGTAATGGAGAAGGTGATGGTGTGCGAGTAGGAATGTTGGAGGTGGAAGTGGTGGAGACTTTGTAAGATGAAGTGAATTGCCACAGGAGGAAAGGGACAATGCATGGCAGAGGGCTGGAGATACAGCCTCTATGAGGTAGCTTCACTCTCTGCTACTGTTCAGCTCTATAGAGGATTTCTTAGAATTGTAATTATAAGAGCCAACAAATCCCTATATTCTTGTATGAAAAATCTGAGTTTCTGAAAGTGCATTCTTCCCTTCAGAAAGCTCAGGTCTGTCACTCCTTATACCTTTCATAGTTAGCTCCAGCTCTGCTTGAACTTCACCATAACTCATGGTTCATCACTGACTCATCACCCTCAGTGCAAGGTCCAGGTCTTCCAGAATGTATATTGGAAAAGTCCAACAAACAAATATAATTAATCCAAATGCCTTGTAAAAAATCCTCTGACGGTTCTCCAGGAACTAGAAGATAAATCCCTACCACAGTCTACACCCGCCTCACCCCGACCACCTCTGACTTGTCCCCTCACCACCTCTGCCCTATCCCCTCTAAGCACTATTCAACCCAGCCTGTGCTCTGTTTGCCTATAAATTCATGACATTAAATATTTCCCACCCACCCCTTTCTACCCTTTATCCTTCATTGCTTTCTCTTGCTGTAAAAACTTTGTTCATTCTTTGAAACCTCTTCAAGACAACTCTCAAATCCCATCTTTCAAAACCCTCCTTTCCTCTCACTCTTTTTGAATTCTCTATTCTTGCACTTACCTTTTCTGCTCTCATCCATGCAGAGCTGAGAGCTCCATCTGGGTGTCTTCTTGTCATCTGGGGTATATTTCCACACACATTGCTCTGTGGATCATGTTCACATGGCTTGTCCTCCACCACAGACTGTACTACTTGGGAACAAAGATAAAGCCTGTGCCTATCACAGAGCTGCCATGGCATAAAAGACGATCCTTTCTTTTGTGTCTAACATGGATGGCAAGCTGCGCTCATGATAGTTAGTTATCTGATCTGGTGGAAGGTATGAGAAAAATAAATCAAAATTGGAAAACCAAGGGAGAATTATTTCTATGATCACAGAATAGAACCATATTCCCTGAAGGAGATACAAATCTACTCAATATTTTAGAATAAAAAGAGAGAGAAGGTTTCAAAATTTCAGAGTGGGGTTGAGGAAGGCAAACAGGGCCTGTAGTCTGGTCACTGGGCAGAAAAGTAGGCTCAGGCTTTGAAAGAGACATGTTAGAGGCTTCACTTTGTTAGCAAGGAGAGTCTTTTTATTTAGAAAGCATTAGCTTTGGGTGCTCAAGTGTATTGGAGGTTGTGGTGAATTCTAATGCTCCTACCCCATAGAACGACCATAGACGTGAGTGGCGATGTTCTAAGTATACATCTTGTTGGAAAAGGTGGGAATTTATTACAGAGTACACTCATCCTGGCTTAAAATTTCCTAAGTACATGGTTCCACATGAACATTTGGAAGGAAAGGGACACCAAAAGTATGTGAGATGGCTCTTTGATTGTCTCAGTTCCGAAAGGTATCAAAAGAAGACCCTGAACATAATAAGGATCACTAAAAAATGAAACTTTGGAAAACCAGAACTATAACACAGGTAGTTAAGAAGGGGCATTAAAGAAGCCCTAGGCTGTGCGTGCCAATATATGCAAGAATAAAACTTGCAATGAATGGAGAGAAACAACCAGCCTAGATGTCTATTAGGTACTGATAATAAGGGACAGGAAATAAGCACACTGTGTCTAATTATATCACACAGCAGGGACAGAGCCCTCTTCAAGATGGTAAGCTACTTTTCATTTCCCCTAAGCCTTGGGATCTATAAGGTGTTGTGAGCCATGGGAGCCAGGGAAGGAATCGAGATGGTACACTTCTTGGTAGAGGAAACTGGGGTGAAGGGTAAAGTGGAGGGAGGGGAAAGAAGACAGCAGTGCTGAGAATCAAGTGGGCATGAGTCTGGGTGGGCATTTCATTGCTGGTAATTTTTTTCTTCATTATCTTCAATGGGAGGATCAGAGATGAATCAATCTCTCCATGAATGTTACATCATGTTATTTTTATTAATACCATTATTATGAAGAAAATGGGGGCAGGTGGAACAAGTAATCAAGTTTAGACTATAAATCTGCTAGATAAGTGAAGACCAAAAGCCAACATTCTTCACGTGCTGTATATGTAAAGAGAAATGAGAACACTGAAATGATGGGGACAGAGAGAGACAAGGGAGTTGGAATGAAAGAGAAGGATCCATACAGCCAGACCAATGACTCATCTATGGGTGAAGAGTTTAAAGGTAAAGAAAGTTTTTACACATGGCCCAAAATGCTGGGCATCTATTAATCTTTCAATATTGCTGCAGCCATTTGGGAAATTGAGCACTGACAATTAACTGTCTTAAAAATTAGATATGAAATCTTCACTGTGGGAGATGATAGTTAGCGATGGCTCATGGGATTTGTGAAGAGAGGAGCGAGAGAAACTTCAATGAGAAAAATGTGCTTATTCATAGTATTCTTTTATGTTTTCATTAGAATATTTTTAATTTAATGTGAAATTTCAGAAGAATGGTTCTTTTGGTTGAATAGGAATGAAGTGTATGCAAAATACCAAGCTTTGCGCTAACCCAGAATATTTGTCTAAGCAGAAGCCAGAGGAAGTAGAAACCACACATGAAAAGCTTCACAAAAAAGTCATGTGCAAGCAACAGCGTGGGCACATCTGCATTGGCATCTGTTCTCTGTGCTTGCATCAAATAGTTTTTGAGGCCTATTCTGTTCCAGGCAGTGTAACTGGGGTTGAGCTAGGAGAATCAAAATGTTTATAATTTCTACTGGCCTCTGAATCCCCACAAGAAATTTGTTAATTCTTAAATGAGAGCTCTGATTGTTTGAGAATCATCATCATTTTTTAGTCAAACCATAACTCTTTTTTGCTTGTGTTTCCACAACAGTTCTTAAAAGGGCAGCCAAGCTAAATCCATCCTTCTCTGCCCCTGTCATGGAGGCTGGGTCTAGACCCTGCCACACATCATCTCCTGGTTTTTCAAGAAGAAAGCTGGGCTCTTGTGCTGTAAATGAATTTCTCTTTGTTTCCATATGTTTCTATAGGGACTCTCTCATCACAACATGTTAAACAACACATATCAACATCATATCCCATTTGATCAAAAGGCGTTTCCAATCCAATGCTTCCTAACCTCTTTTAGGGGTAAGTTAACATTACCATGCCCTGACAGATCAAATGAGGAGATCCAGCCAGAAAGCATTAAAAGTTCATGACAAACCAGGTCACTTTCTATTATATTTACATTTCTATAATAGGGTCCTTTAAGGATTGCTCTTAAAGATGGTTTATATATCCCATGTCAGCTTTTCTCTTGAATTCCACTCCAATCATATCAGGGTTACTGTCCATGATTCAGGGGACTGTGCTCAGTTACATACAGCAAATTGGCAGGTAAGAGCTAGGGGTGGGAACACTGAAGTATAATTCTAGACCCATGCAGAAGGACAGGGCAGGACCTGAAACACAGTGTCTCATCATGAAAGTCAGTGGGGCAATGGCGAGGTTAGATAGGTAGGCAGTCGGGCTGAGGTGTGACTGCCAATGGATACTAAGCCCTTAGCTACTAAGTGGGGATCAGGAGCCCAACATGATAATTTAAAGGAAAGATTGGGAAAATCATAGAGAGTGACAAAATTTAAAACCTAAATATTTGGAAATAAATACATCAGTGGGATTACCTTTAAAGTGGACTTTTTTATTTTTGCCAAAGAAACCAAGACTTACAATAGGTAAGAGGTGAGGAAAGACTATGGGCCCTAAAACCACAAAATACACATCTGTTATAACAGCTGGACATTCAAGATGTAGGGGAGGAAGGCTGAGGGCCAGAGTTGAAAGAGGAAGCCAGTGACCAGGGACGGGTCCTCTGAAAACAAAAATGTGTGACGGCTCAAGAGGTGAGGTCCAGCCACCCAGAAATGCATGATGTCCCATACTGAGTGGGCATGGTGGCAGTGGTGAGAGTATGGCAGAGGGATCACTTAGATATAAACTGCCACAGGCAGGAATCCACTGGAGAATTGGGGCACGCAATGCTTTCAAGGCCATTGAGAATTATGGGCAGAGTTGGAGAACCCAGCAGAATTAACTTTCTGTGGGACCAGGCTCCACTCAGCTTCCAAGTAAATTCTCCTCTTGAAGAGCAATTACCTATGAGCAATGGTTCAGCTCCACTGTACATGGTTCTTGGTTTTCTTTGAGTTTCAGTTCCAGAAGGGCCTAATACAAACAGAGCTCACGTGTGCTGCAGCCTTAATGTAGGAGTACTTGATGCCTCTGTGGAACAGTGAGCTATTTGAGAAATGGATATTTTATCCTTTCAGTATGATAATATTTAATAGGAAATTCTCATAGGAATAATACGAAGAACACGACTCACATTACCTGATCTGTGTAAAATGAAAATATGATTAATGTTCAGGCATTTGCGACTCCTATGAACAATGCTTTCAGAAGAAGATATATAAAAGCCTGCGATTACTTAGGCTGTCTAAGAAGGTGATCCCAAGGAGCCCCAGTTAGATATAAAATTTTACTGTCCTCATAAAATTTATGTCAAACTTAATGCAGTCGAGTGGGAAGAGAACTGGATCAGAAGTTAGGATGCTCAATTTCTTTTCCACATTTTCTTTTCTTTTTTTAACTAAACATCTACATACTGATGGCAAGTCCCTTCTGTGGCTTCTACTTCCTTGTTTCTGAAGTGAAGGGATCAAACTAGGTTTCCCTCTAGTTATAAAGGACTGTGAATTCTGCCTGAAAATTATTCTGAGAATGGTGCCATAATCATCCGTGATGATGTTTGGAAAAGATGGCTTAGAACATTATGTTCTTTTGGAGAATACAAGTTCAAGACAATAGACAGGATGTAATAAATTATGTGCCTTGGGGTAAAAATAAACTGCAGTCTAATGTATGTGCTTAATATCTGGGTGAAAGTGCATAAAGCTATTTAGTTGTTTATATTACATAATGAATGACCGGGCGATACACACAGGCAGGTTAACATCATATTGTTTAGCCAACCTGTCACTCAGTAAAACAGACACATGATTCAAGAAGATAGCGCAATAGGTAGCTATCTATTGAAGAAGAATGTACAAAAATTTTCTCCCACTGTCCCATGAGAGTCCCTGAAATCCCTACCACAGGGTCTCAGGGACTGAATGTAAATACCAACTCATATCTTTCTTGACCTTCTGAGAACCAAAGGATGGTGAGAACTACAAAATAATTTTTGGAAATGTGGCTGGCATGCAGTAGTCAACCAATAAGCATTAGTTCTTCCTTCTCTTCTGTTCCCTGTCACTTACCTGCCTCCAAGCTCAGGACCTGTTTCTTGCTCTCTCTCTCTCTCTCTCTCTCTCTGCCCTCAGCCGGGTAGATGCTGTGTTGTTTCTAGGCTTGTGCTTGTGCTGTTTATTCCATCTTGAATGTTCTTCCCTGCATTCATCAGAACCCAGCCTATCTGGTGATGCTTTTTAGTTGCAAGGAACAGAAGCCTGCTCCAAAAACTCTCAGAATCAATTAGAGCTTGGCAACTAGCCATGGAAAATGAAGAGCACCCCAGGCATCTCCAGGGAGTCAAGCCAATGGGTTCCACAATCAGGAACCATCAAATCTGCACACCAACACCACAGCTGCAGCCAATCTAAGAAACAAAGAACACTGAATTTGGCAACTAACTCCTCAGGAATAGTCCACAGAGCATGCAGAGTGTGTGACATGGACTAGCCCCTTTGCTGTGATCAGTCATTGTGAGGTGGGAGAAGATACTTTGAGTCTAGCAGTGGGAGACAACAATGGGAAGGGGTGTCTGAATTTGACTTTCCAACAAGAGTGTGCTCAATGGGGAGTATCACAGTCACATAAGAACTCTGGTTGGACATTGGAGGGAAGTTTCACAAAATTATAAACCCCTTGGGAGGAAGAATCACACTTGAATGAGCTTCTCTGCTTGGGAACCGATACACCACATGGATAGAAGGGCTTGAGCCTGTGTGGTACCTAAAGAATCCTCATACTACCCCGGTCCCCCCTAGAGTCCACCCCACAGCATTCTGCTCAAGGTTTCTCTCCCGAAGAAGGGCTTTCCCAACTGCCTTTCCTTGACCTGAACATCCGTCCTCTGAACTTCTTCCTGGTATCATTTCTGCCACTCATTTCAGGAAATGTGTTGTATTACTCTCACCACATGGTTGGGTGTCTCCTAGAATCACTTCTAACGGTGCTTTATGATTCTAATGTTGGATGCATCAAATTTCTCAAGAGGCTCTTTTTGGTTGAAGTAAAGTGGACTTCTGCTAAAATCTGAATTAATAAATGTAATCAGTGATATATAGAGGTCGGGTCCCATCAAGAAGCATGGACTCTTGGGCATCAGAGAGAGTGCTGAAGAGCCATGTGGCTCCATAAAGTTATCAACTCCTTGAGAGGAGGAACCACTTATTGAGTGTCTTTTTCTTCCTGGCAATCTATACTTTGCTTGGAGTGAAGGATCTGAGTTTGTCTCATAGCTCTGTCTGGAGTCTTCAAAAATCATAACCAAGTAAACTCCATACAACACTAAGCACAAGTCATACAACCTGGTAGTTAGGAAACACCTATTTATTCTTTTCCTTGTTTGAAGAAAAATCTTGAATATAACCCAGACAAGAATATATTCTCATCAAAATGAAGATCTATTTATAACCAAGAGATACAGCTCTCTAAATTTCTAAATCAAACCAGAGATGATAGCTGACTATAGCATTACTTGACATTAACTTCTTACCCCTAAACAGTGCAAGGAAAATATTTTAAGATATTTTAGATATTATTGTACCCTTAAAAAGTGAAGTGATGGTGTTTATAATGATCAGGTGGGAAGAATCATAAAGATTGGCCTTCTGCATTGTTTTGTAATTACAGAATAAAATATGTCTGTAGAAGAGTTAAATAACATATTTTCACATTCTAAAGGTCGGTAAATTCTGAGAGAACTTACAATTTCATATTAATTCAAATTAAACTAATTTATACTATATGACTAATTTATAGCCATGTATATTTACAATGTATTCATGATCCCAAGATTGCATTAAATCCTAAAGTACTTGGCCATTTATTTATACAGAAAAAATTGTTTTCAAACATAATTTTTATCACAAGTCATAAGTTGTTCATTTATTTAAAATCATTTTTAGAATACTGATAGACTAATTTTAGCACTGAAAAGGAAGTCTGATTTTTATATCTTTTTTTCCATTATTTATTCTGAGTGGATATTACTGGCATTCAGGCATTTCCAAGCTTTCTGCACGTACGTTTCTAAAAACATACACTTTCACATAAATCATTGACTCTCTACACCACATTTGCTATGTCTACTTAGACTTTCAGACGTAACCTCATAAACATCCATTTCTACTTGCCAAATAAGAGACCAAATAAGTCTCAGCAGTATTTCCACCAGTGTAAGTGAAGCCATCCTTGTGTAATGAATTGAATACAGTATCGAATTATTTTTTCATATTTTGTAAAAGTGATCAGAATTCAGAAAAAGGAAAGCACTAATACTAGTGATGATACATATTAATTTAAAAACTCTGACTAACAATAATACAATAACCTATTCATATAATGCAATATAGCCCAGCCATTAAAATTGGGATGTCTAAAAATATCTAATCACATTTGAAAATATTCATAGCACATTTTTGAAAGAAAAAGGAAGAACAAAAGTGCATATGCATATGACCTTGATTTTGCAACCCAATCTTCTTTTTCTTCTCTTAAAGGATTCTTTTTTGTCATCCTTTCAATAGCTACACAGACTTGTGACTCTCTCTCTCCAAGTGTGTGCCCAGCATCTCAGCAACAGAATCAGTGTTACGCCTGAAAGGGATTAGAAAGGAACCTGAGAAAAGGCAAATTTTGGCCCAGTCTTGCCTGGAGTTGGCCTTCTCAAGAAGAATGCGATGCTAATCATGGTTCCACTAGTAACAGTAACAATAACGAATGTGTGTGTGATAGAAGGCAGATACCACAGGCTGCTTTTCACTATGGACATAACAAAGAAATAAGCAAAAGCATCTAAAAGCGGAAGAGATGAGTAGTCAATTAACCACAAAGTTACAAAGATTACTCTTGGAATAAAGGACCCATGACATTGGAATCATCGGACATTCTTTGATCTTGGAATCAGGAGAGGAGAAAGATGGCTGGGGATATTGTCCCCCAAATATTCAGGTGTCTCCAAGGGCAGAAACTCTGTCAGATGAGGGCCTGTGCAGAGCAGGAGGAAGAAATGGAGCTGGGAGAGGGCTCAGGACACTCAGAGTGGATCCTGAGCATCTGAACTTTTAACTTCAGAAGTTAGTTCCTGTAACCTTTATTTGCAAATTAGAAATTTGTTTCTCACTGTCTACAATACAGACACATTTTTGACAGTTGCTATGTGGGCAACAGCACATTATTTACCAGACTGACTCAATGGAATCTTTGCTTTTAACTTTCCGTGAATTCTTAACTTCATTTTTATCATCATAAATTTCCTGAAATGCTCAAATTTAATTAATAAGAAGAGCATTTATGAAGCATGCTGCTAAATTCTTTGCATGCGTTAATTCATTTAATACTATTGGTATATGTTATTATCTTCTTCATCTTGGTCCCAAAGGGGAGCTTCACAGGAGCCCCACAAACACGCCCGCCAGCTGTACTTTCTATGGAGCTTTCTTTTTGCTCCTGTGTGGGGGCCTGTATGTCACTGTCCATTATCCCAGTTGTTGCTTTAAAGAGCACCCTCCCCCTCACCCCTGCTTCTGCTAATAGTGGTGCAAACAGAACCAAGCCCAACATTTGTGCTGAAAACTGGACACTCCCAAGCTGTCACTTTTTGAGGTGGCACATCCTGGTGAAGTCGGTGGCATAGATGCCATGATTGACCCCTT
>PVKS010031687.1:0-23225 GCA_004027875.1 Aplodontia rufa | reverse complement strand
TCCTTAACAAAACTCCTATGGCTCATGCTGTAAAATCAAGAATAAATGAATGGGATGCAATTAAACTAAAAAGTTTCTGCACAGCTAAAGATCTAGTCAAGAGCATCAAGAGAGAACCTACAGAATGGGAGAAAACCTTTGCCTGCTACACCTCGGACAGAGGGCTAATATCCAGAATATACAGGGAACTAAAGAAACTGAAGTCCAAACTCACAAATAATCCAATCAATAAACGGGCTAAAGAACTCAAAAGGAACTTCTCTCCAGTGGAAGTCCAGAAAGCCCATAAATATATGAGGAAATGCTCTACATCATTAGCTATAAGGGAAATGCAAATCAAAACTTCAATGAGATACCACCTCACTCCTGTTAGAGTGGCAAAAATGAAGAATACAAACAACCACAGATGCTGGAGATGCTGTGGGAAAAGAGGAACACTACTACACTGCTGGTGGAATGGCAAACTGGTTCAGCCACTATGGAAAGCAGTGTGGAGAATCCTCAAAAAATTAAGGATGGAACCACCTTATGACCCAGCTATCCCACTCCTGGGTATTTTCCCAAAAGAGTTAGAATCATTGTATTATAGTGATGTGGCTTCCTCAATGTTTATAGCAGCTCAATTTACTATAGGTAGACTATGGAACCAACCCAGATGCCCCTCACTTGACGAGTGGATACAAAAGCTTTGGTACATATATACAATGGAATACTACTTGGCCATTAGAGAAGATGATATTATGGCTTTTGATATCAAATGGATGGAGATGGCAAGAATTATGCTAAGTGAAGTATCCCAATCTCAGAGACTCAAGGGTCACATGGTTTCTCTCATCTGTGGAAGCTAGAATACATGGGGAAGCAGTAGGGTAGACGGCTAACCTAACAATACTTCAAATTGAATGACTCTCAGAGTAATAGGGGGATTGCTTCCTAGGATACTTGGAGGCGTAGGGAGGGGGATGTGGAGGGGAAAAGGTATATGAAGAACTCATAGGAGACTGGAGAGTGGGAATATGGGCGAACCATCCCAGAAGCAGATGTCATTCCTCCACGAGATACCCATTTAACACATGAGTTCTTCTGGGGGAAACTGCAACAGGTGAAACCCAAGGTAGTCATCCATGTTTTGGCATTACCCCTGGATAACAAAGTATATATACATTGGTTACTGATGGTTTGATAATGTTTCCTCCTCAATTGCATCTCTATATACTTCTAATAAAAAAAGAATAAATTATTTCTGTCCAAACTCTTGTGTATACATGATATGATCCCATTTATGTAAAACAATACGCATGTGGGAACACAGAAGGAAATAGGGAAGACTATTCAGTTAAATATTGAATATCAGCCTTGTATCAACTTGGAGAAAGCAGATGCACATTCATGAGACTTACATCACAGTGATTGGGTTGAAGAAAGCAGGGGAGGTATGATTGCTCTTTTCTTATACATTTTGGTGTTTTTTACCCTTTTTCAAATGCTAGTTTTGCAACCTAAAATGTCAAATAAAACCCTCTTTAAAGGTAGTTAAATTATTAGGATACATGTAATAAAAAGCCATAAATCAGGCAATGTCTTGACCCATATATATCACTTCTTAAAGAATACTTTGACAAAACCAAAATATTTAAATAGTGAAGAACATACAGTAAATGACTAAAAAATTAATAGGAATTGTATAAAAATCAGTAATTCTTTATGATGGCTTAATGTTAAAAAATAATAAAAACCATTCTCACTACTACCTCAGAACAACTATCACAACAATACATTAATATGATTTAATCATCCTAAAAAGAAGCTATTTTTCTTATTGACTTATAGTTTAAGGAATCATCAGAATCTCTTTATAAAAGTCTACAAAACATAAATGAATATATATATATATGACAAAACATATAATTTTCACAATACAAAAAATGTGCAATTTTCCATTCTCTAAATGAACAATGTAAAATATGAACAAAACCCTTAAGCTGGTGGGTCTGACTACATGTCTTTGCAGGAAAGTGTAGACAGCTCAATCTTGTATATGGAGCCTAACAATAAATAATCAGTATTTCAGAAGAAGAGGAAAAGAGTATCTTCAAAATATCCCTGTAGAATTTTCTTTATGTCCTTGTACCCTTTGTTGAAGGATTCGTATGTCCCAGTTTCTTGCAGAAGATTTATGTGTCTGTGTGTGTATAAATATAGAGAGTAAAGGGAGAGGTGTTTTGAAATTGTCACAGAAGTTACAGGTCTTCCCTGTAAAAATTTTCTATAAAAAAATTGTCACTAGAGATGCATCAGATGGATATTCATGGCAGTTGGCAGGCATATCCACTCTGCCTTTGAGAGTCCCCTTTGAGACACCTGCTCCTATTGATGATGCTTTTTGCTGCCATGTAGCCTGGTACTTAAGTTTAGTGGGTATCTATATTGTATCTATACTGAAGCCCAAACGCTGCTCATGTCAGTTACAAAAAAAGCAGGGTACAAGATTAGAGATGTAGAAATCAAAATGCCAGATACTCTTAGTAACCCCATTTGGCTTTTTCTTAGTCACTTTAGCCCTCTTGGACCTTGTTCCCTTTCCTATGATGCAAGGGCTTTGTAATTTGTAATTTACATGTTTATTTTTCTTTTTCTTTCTTTCTTTCTTTTTTTTTTTTGTACTGGGGATTGAACCTGGGGTACACTTTATCACTAAGCTACATCCCCTGTTCTTTTAATTTTTTTTTTTATTTGAGTCAGGTCTCACTATGTTGTTAAGGGCCTCCTGAAGTTGCTGAGGCTAGTCTTGAAATCCTCCTCTTTCAGGCTCCAAAGTCACTGGGATTACAGGCGTGGGCCACCATGCCCACTTTGTAATTTAGCAATACTTTAATGATTTTTGTTTCAAAGAAAAAATGGATCTTTCAAGGTGTTAATAGTGGGAGAACCATGAGAAATTAATTGAGGAATGCTGCTGATCTGATAAGTATCATGGTACTAAATGAGAAAAGTTATGTACTGATAAACCAGTACAAGTGATTCAATTTAAATATCTAAAATTCCTATTTCATTACAGACAAGTTTTTCTTACTACAGGCAGTTTTGAAAGCTCACAAAATTCAGCTTAGGATAAAATGTGCTAATTGATATGTAATGCTACCTTTAGGCATGAAAATCTAGTCATTCTTTCAAAGAGGATATACAAATGGTCAATAGGTATGTGAAAAAGCACTCAACATCACTAATACTTAGGGAAACGCAAATTAAAACCACTGTAAGATATTATTTCACATCCATGAGGATGGCTATTATTAAAGACAAAATTTGGGCAAGGATGTGAAAAAAAAGGGGAACTTTGTATACTTGTGGTGAGAATGTAAACTAGTACATATAGCCAAACTGGAAAATACTGTAGGTTTATATCCAAAGGAAATGGAGTTGGGGTGTTGAAGAGATACCTACACTTCTGTGTTCATCACAGAACTACTCACATGATCTGAGATGTAGAATTAACTTAACTGTCCATCAACCAATTAATGGTAAAAAAAAAACAGAATCTAGGATGGAGTGGTGGCTCAGCAATTATAGCATGTGCCTGGCATGTGTGGAGACGCAGTTTCAAATGCCAGCACCACATACACATATACAACAAAGTATCGGAGCTACAAAAGCCCCATGAAAAAATTAAATAAAATTGGTTCTCTCTTTCTTTCTTTCTCACTGTCCATCTCTCTCCTAAAAAAGAGAAAGAAAGAAAAAGAAAGATAAGGAAAATGGAATCTATACACACAGTGAAATACAATTAAGTCTTAAAACAAGGGGATTCTACCATTTGTGACAAGATTTCAATTAGCATGACATCATGTTACTTAAAATGTCAGGCACAGAAAAAGAGACATGGTACTGCATAACCTCACACACAGAATCTCAAAGAAATCAAACACATAGAAGCAGAGACTGAAGTAATTTCCAAGGCATAGGGTCAAGTAGCAGTGAACTAGGAGAAGTTGGTCAAAATATACCATACTTCAGACAGAATGAATAAGTGAAGATCTATTACACAGTATAGTAATTGTAGTTAATATAATGTATTTTATAATTGAAAATTGCTGAGTTTAGATTCTGACAAAATATCTTAAGTATGTGAAGTGATGGATATGCTGTTACTTGAATTAAAATTATATGATAAATATATATATATATGAAAGCATCATGATTTGGGCTATAAGTACATAAAACTTTTATTCATCAATTTTACCTGAACAAAGTTAATGCAACCTAAAAATAACCATACTTACCTAGAATAACAGTTCTTGCAAAAAAATACTAAAATATAGAAACATAAGGATAAATTCTGAACAAGCATATAAACAAAATTATAGTGAAATGAGGTTTTGGATATTTAGAAGTAAACTATGCAAACAAGTTTACCTAAATAAATCATGTAACCTAAGCAAAAAAAGAAAAAAACAGTCCTATCACTATTATTTTTTCTTTTCTTTGGTACGATGGATTGAACCAAGACACTCAACCCCTGAGCCACATCCCAGATTCTTTTTTATTTTTAATTTTGAGACAGAGTCTTGCTAAGTTGCTTAGGGCCTCATTAAGTTGCTGAGGCTGGCTTTGAACTTGTGATCCTCCTACCTCAGCCTCCTGAGCTGCTGGAATTACAGGTATGCGCTACCACACCTGGCTACAATTTATTCTGTACCAAAAAACATTTTTAGAAAGTATTCTGTTGAGAGCTGGGCTTCCTCACTTCCAGAGAAGGGGCCATCCCACATCCCTGTGCCAAAGGGGGCAGACCTGCCTCTGCCTAGGATAATATGCTGCTCATGTACCACTGTCCTGGGTCCTCGCTTGCTCAGCCAGCCCTTGAGGTGCCTTCTCCCAGTGCCAGAGCCAGAATACTGGTGTTTACTTCTGCAGAATTTTGGGGCTGGGGCATTCAGAGTTTACAAGTCTTGGTGGCAGGAAGAGCAAGTCTTAGTTTATAGGAAGGTCCACTTCTGGGCCCACTGAGCTGCCCTGGGACCTTCACGTTGCCGCTCTCTTCCTTAAGGGCAAATAACAGCAGATACACATGGATATTTCAGTATTTTTAAAAAATATCTATTAAAATAATTCTAATTTGCAAAAGAATAAAACCTACAATTTTTACATCTAACAATAATCTGGTATGACATAGATTAAGCAAGAGATCACTTTCTCTCTTATCACATACGCACATGCATGCACACACAAGAACATTTTCTCCATGCAGTTCATCAGTTCTAATTGAAATTTATTTTTAGCACATAAACACATTTCTTAATATTAGCATGGTCCCCAAAATACTAATTTATATTTCATCAAATAATGATTACATTCAATGTACTCTTTGAAAATATAGATATTATCTGTGTTTGAATTTGTGGCTGAGATTCTTAGAACTCTAGTGATGCTCCTCACCCATCCAACTGAAAATATTAGAAATATTTTTTTTCAATAAATGGTTCTTAAGCAGAGCTCACAGGTATATTGAATATTAAAGAATCCAAAATTAATTATTTTTCTGCCCTCTGGAAATATGCCTGAGCCCAGAAGATACTGCCATAAAAGGAACTTACTTAATTTATACCAACTTAAAATAACCTGGCTGTGGCAAAGCATGACCAGACAGCTGCCTGCAGCCACAGTCCTGCCTTCAGTTTATGTTTAATGAACTATTTGGTTATATAATGAGTATCGCTCAGCTTCCCTGAACCTGTGTTATCTCGAACAGTTTCCAAGTCTTTGAGAGTTTAAGCAAAGACATTAGCATAGGGAGAAAAAAAAAATAAATGGCTCCGGATAATTGTCACCTTAGGCACCAAAAGGAAAGGAACTGTAGACCTGGGTGCTCAGGCTACACCTCTGCAGACACATGCTCACCCAGAGTCAAGGGCGACAAACACTTTTCCCTTCTGTTTTCTGTGCTGGTAAGTTTTTATTTAAATGCAGAGATCTGACTGTAACATCAAAGAATTGCTTTCTATGCAATGGATATCCAATTATTTTGACAATAGTCAGCAAAGAAAAATTAATTCCATGTGGAAAGTGACAAAGCTCAAACAAAATGTGACCTTGAATATAGATGCATTCACGTAGGGAAAGAAGCTGCCCTTTCTTCTTAGTCCCTCACAGATTAGCTAAGTTACACAAGGAATACTCTGGCTCGTAAACTTATTTAAAAGACATTTGAGCACATTATTTTCATGAAAACCTGAAATTTTTACCTTTGAATGCCCACATTTTCAAAGGTATTATTAGACTCCTGGCCATCCTGGATATTCCTGATTGAGAAGCATTTTCAATTAGGAAATAAAAATTGATCAATAAAGAAGATATGGCCATGGCTGATCCTAGAAATAGAAAGAACAAAACAGGTGTAATATAAAAAATGGGGTGCAGGGGGATAGGATCTTGCAAAGATCCTATCAGTGATACCCAGGCTTTATTTTTTCATTCTAATTCATTAAACCACAGAATATTTTTGTTTTAAAAGTAGCATGAATATGGTATCCAATGAAGAAATCATTTGTTTGATATCTTACAATGGATGGTACAGAAGGATGGAATGATGGTTTCTTGAACTAGTACAAAGTACTAAGAAATGCAAGAAATAAAGATTTCAAAGTACGTTTTCAGTGGCTTGAAGGTTTTCTTGATGGGTTGGATGGTGAGGAGTGTAAAATCTGTTCTATTAAACAATTAGGATTCCATGGATGGTTTCCTATTAGATTCTGAGACAAAGTGCAGTTGAGGGGAAATTACTGGGGCTGAGAGACTAGAGACAGTTTTAATATTTCTGGTTCTTTCAGTGACAAGTTGTGAAGGCTCACTGAGACTCTCTATTCCTCCCTGAAATGACCTCCACTTTCCTTTCCTACTTGAGAATTCTATGAATGCCATGCACCTCAATCTGCTACTGCTCATTGTTTCATCCAACTCCTTTCTCTGTGTTAATTGCATTATGTTACACCTGCTCCTTTTCAATGTCAGTTCCATTTGTTTTTCATAACTTCTCTAATTTATCAAAGTCAATTGAATTCAATCTTATCCTTCAAAGGTGTTGACCTTTCCTTTCATCCCTTTTTTGTTCTCTTGTGTACTTTTAATGAAGTAAATTTTCCCCTCTATCATACAGATTCTGGATTCTTCTTTTATCTACTTCCACTATTGCTACGATTTGGATAAGTGTCCCCCAA
Source organism: Aplodontia rufa (assembly GCA_004027875.1). Classification (NCBI taxonomy): domain Eukaryota; kingdom Metazoa; phylum Chordata; class Mammalia; order Rodentia; family Aplodontiidae; genus Aplodontia; species Aplodontia rufa. The sequence goes on along the minus strand of PVKS010031687.1, from coordinate 16,011 downwards.
AGGCCCATGTTTTGAAGGCTTGGTTCCCAGCCCAACCAAGTCACCATTGGAAGGTGGTGAAACTTTTAGAGGCCTAGAGGAAGGAAGGAAGATCATTGGGAACATGCACTTGACGTAGATATTGGGACCCTGCTCACTTCCCCTCTCTCTCTCTCTTTCTCTCTCTCTCTCCTTTCTCTCTCTCTCTCTCTTTGCTTTCTAGTCACCATGAGATGAACAGACCTACTCTACCATACTCTCCTGGTATGATGTGCTGTGCTGCTATAGGCCCAAAGCAGTAAAGCCCAGCAACTAGGGAGGAAAACCTCTCATACTGACCAAGTAAAGCTTTCCTCCTTTAAAGTTGATTATCTGGGGATTTCTTACAGGAATAGAAAGCTAACACACTATGCTATCATACAGATTCTGGATTCTTCCTTCAGTATCTGCCTCCCCTACTCATTTGCTTTTCCACTGGCCCATTGATAACCATAGTTTTAAATGTCCTGCTGCCTATCAATGCTGTTTATGAAATTGTTTTAGCTCTTAAGACAAAATATGAAATTATGCTTACTAATAGTACATAACAGTCAATATTCTCCTCAATATATGTCCAAAATCCTAAAGTCAATTATTCACACAAAAAAAATCCTGGATTCAGGAAAGGATCAAAGTTCACCTCAAAAAATTGGGCTTCATATTGTTAAAATTTGCTTACTTGAACACACATCACCTATTGTGACAAATCCTTCAAGTGTGAAGAGCAAATTTGCAAGTATCTTATTCCAAGTTCTACAGGTAACCAGCATAGAAAAGATGGCTCAAAACACATGCGTAATGGATACTAAAATTAAATATGTGTGTACATATATTTTATATATGTTTATTTCATGCATTTAAACACCCCCATATATATATATATATATATATATATACACACAATAGTGAGATGCCTTTTATCATATCATTTCTGAATTAACTTGACAATTCCCCCTATTTGCTTACATTTATGCAAAATCCTTTTATAATAAAGGGACAAGTGAAAGGAAAAATTAAGCATCAAAATTTTTACATTTTATCAAGGTCTTTGTATATTTACTCTCATTCCTTATCTCTTATATATACACACACACACATATATATGTAGATCTGTATTAGGAATATATGTTAATGCATAATGTCCTTTACTTAGGTTTAACATAACCTTTAAATATAAGAATTTTAATCTTGCAAACTCCAATCCACAGAGAAATGTCTAATTACATGAGAAAATAATTAAAAATAAGAATGACCTTTCCATATGATTACATATTGTATGTTTTTAATCAGAAAAATTAATATAAACCTGCAAATACAGGTAATTATTTTAAAATATCAGTGTGTGTTAAATTTATTATAGTTTACTTTTCTGCATCAATGAATACTTTCTCCTCATTAACGTTATTATATCTAGCTTTGTAAAAGAATGACATTTTACAGCAGTAAGCAATTCTTTTGTCATTGTAAAATTAAGTAGGAAAGTTTTAGCCTTGAATGCTAAACTACCTAAAGTTTACTCACAGCTTTGGGTAACACAGTATATGATCCAGCTTTTTCTAGTCTTTCTTATATAGGCATTGTATGAAAGTTTATATCTGAGTTTTCTAAATATTTCTCAGCTCATTAATATCTTGATTATTTATATGTTCATATGTATATATGATCATAGCTTAAATTATATATGTGCACAAATGTACCTATATGTTTGTACACTTGAGTCTTTGCACTTAATCATTTTAAAAATAATACATATAAATTCTTCCATTGTTATATTCAGTTTTATATGTTTGTTTTAGACAAATAAAATCATATGTAATAAATATATATAACAAAAAATAACACCAGCATTTCTTCATCTAACTATCTTTACCATAACTAAAACAGATCATCATTATTTCTAACTTTGGTCAATAAGTTTATTTTCTTTTCCTTAGGTTCAAAATTTAAAATTTATCAATGAAATAAAACAGGATAGCAGTAGCATATTACAGCAAGACTATAATAAATCACAAGGGGAAATAAAGTCTAAAAACTTGGAGGATAAAAATTTAATTTATTTTCATAAAATCTACTATATACCATCAATCAATAATTTTTGGAATATGCTTAAGATAGCAGCATGTCAATTTCTCCACCAACAGTTCAGAGACACTTTGGGACAATTCTTATGATAAGAGTTTCCTTAGATACACAATAATAAATGTCTCAATTTTGTGACAGGTTTTATAAATTATTTTGGTTACATAAAATCATGCCTGTCATTCTCAAAGTACCAACAAATGAAACATGTATTTTAATCAAGTGAAGACTTCATCATTAAAAGCCTTGAAATAAATACTTGAAAAATGTATTTTTAAGAGAAGGCGTTCAGCAATAAGTCATTTGGTCCTAGAAAGTATAGTAGATGTGTTTATGAAAAGCCATCATTTATAAAAGAAATGTCATTAAAAGTTGAAAGTAGTGATCATATAAAAGAAACAATTATGGTAGAAAATTATTTTGAGTAACATAATTATATGTCCTTCTGTGCTCATCACCATATGAGTCACTTATTTGAAAATAGAACTTTGTTATTCCATCAAATATCAAAGAACAAGCATTACAAAAGGTTTCATGGCACATAGCTCAAGCTTTAATAATTTTTTAATTATAGTGCTGATAGCTATTTTATCTTCCTCAATGATGTTGTATATGCTAATTAGAAAAATACCTTCATAATAATTTAGCAAAACATGAAGAAAAATGAAAGGTCAAAAGTTGATAGAATGTTTTATATCTGTACTAACATGGTAGTTATAATAAAAACTATTAAAATATCAAACAATTAAAATTAAGTTAAATGAAAAATTCAATGCCTTAATTGTACCACTGAAGTTTTAAGTGATCAGTAGCCACATGGTGATCCAGAATACAGAGACAATGTAAACCATTTGGACAGTGATTATATAAACCATTTTCCATCTTGGCAAAATGTTGCACTGAAAATGTTCTAGTGCACAGAATCAAGTTGGACTTTATAACTACCACAAATTGTTCAACTGAACATATATTGATTTTCATATTTTCCCTATGAATTGTAAGACACAAAATCAGATGAAATTAAATAAGATGCCCTCTTAAAAGAGAAAAACTTTGAAAAATAATTTGAAGGTAAATCCTCTTCACAAGGCCAGAAAATAGGGGAACAATGAATCCTAGATATGAGTGATTCCTATACTAACTAAATTGAAAAAGTAATCCTTTATACTAAATAAACATTGCATGTAATCAAATTTTTCACACTTTAATAACTACTTGTACACAACTTTGGAGTGAATTTGATAATTTTAGCAGAATACTTATGTGTTATATTTTTCCACTGTAGATTTTTTATAGTTAATAATTAGGAACAAGAAAGGAAGAACCAGGGATAGAATCTCAAACCTGGAATCTCAAGCTTTTTTATTATTTTTTGTTCATTTGTTTGTACCACTGAATCAAGTTCCCAGCCCTTTTTATTTTTTATTTTGAGACAGGGTCTCATTAAGCTGTTTAGGGCCTCATTAAATTACTGAGGCCAGTTTTGAACTTGGCAGTCCTCCTGCCTCAGTCTTCCAAATTGCTAGGATTACAGGTGTATGACACCATGCCCTCACTCAAGGTTTTTTGTAAGACATTCAGTTTATTGGAAATAAAATAATAGTCATGTTATTAATAAGTTAATAGTCAAGTTATTAGTAAGTCAATAGTTAACCCTTAAGTTTTGGCTCTGTCTTTTCCAAAGTTACTTAGAAATGACAATACTAGGGGCTAAAGTGGTGGCTCGGCCATCATGGCGCTTGCCTGACGTGTGCAAGAGTGTAAGTTTGAACTCCAGCATCACATACATGACAATGTGTCATAGCAATGAAGGCCATATGAATAACTAAATAAAGTTGATTCTCTCTTTCTCTCTCTCTCGCACTCTCCCTCTTTCTTAAAGAAAAGTAGAAAGAAAGAAACGACAATACTATGTTGCAAGTTAATAGTTAACATTCTGAAGAGTTTATTTTGTCAATTTTAATTAATAATATTAATTGTATAGAATTTTATTCACTGTAATACCAAGTGTTTGTCTTCTTTAAAAATAACTGGGGACTGGAGCAGTGGCTCAATGGTTGCAGCACTTGCCTGGCAAGGATAAGGACCCAGGCTCGAAACTTAGCACCGTGTACACAACTAAGTGTCAGAGAAACAAAGGCCAGAAGAAAAAAATAAATAAAATTCTCTCTCACAGACACATTCTTTTCCTCTCTCTCTCTCTTTCTCTCTCTCTCTCAAAAATAATAATAATAAAAACTCTTTGAGCCAGGCAGGGAGGCACATCACAATACCAGCTATTCAAGAGATGGAGGCAGAAGGATCATGAGTCTGAGAACAGATTGGACAACATGCTTAGACTCCTATCTCAAAATAAAGGAATAAATAAAAATAAAAGGGCTAGAATATAGTTTAGTGCAGAGTACTTGCTTAGCATGCACAGGACACTGATTGCATCCCAAATACATTTAAAAAATCAACCCCTAGAATAAAATAAATATCTTTGAAACAACGACTTGCTGAACCTTTATATTTTAAAAGCACATCATACTGCCAGGAATTTATTTTGTAAACGCTGAAATGAAATTAATAAAAATAAATATATCTGATTTGTTATTGTGACAATGAGCTAGGTTTTAACTGCTATTTTGAATTCTAGTATGTAATTGAGAAGACTGAGAACTGCAATACTATTGGTATTATTAATGCAAGTTTCTAATTGAGTTAGAAATATAGACGGCATTTGCAAAGAATTATTAACAAAAGTCTTCTAACAAAAGTCTTTTGTTAGCTGTGATATAGAGCAGGAATCATTAAGTCTAACTGATAAATTAGTGCTTCTGTGGACAGATACAATTGCAGGATGAATCCGTATTTCTTGTCCCTGAGATCAACACTATTGATTAAACAGATGGTCACCACCAACTTCCTGGGGTGAGGATGAAAAATGATTTGCTTAAAGATGATCCTATACTTTTGAAACTTCTTAATAGTTCTGAATTTCATGCTCATGATTCAAGTTCATGATTTCATCAGCCATTCCTATGTTCCAAATGTTGGATGGAGGGGAAATCTCATGAATATATTACTTTAACATAATACATGTAACTTTATCATCAAAGGCAAGCTAGTTTTATATAACTAGCTTCTTTGTTTATGTAAGTCATGTTGGGGATTGGAGGGGTGTTGTTTCCTTTGTTTTGTTTTGTTTTGTTGGTCAGTCTCTTTCTAATGTGGCTGTGATGGCAAAGAAGATATTTAATGCTTTTGATAAAAGTTTTCAGTAATCATTTATCAACACATTTATATATGTAAGGTATGGAACCAGAAAAAACTAAAGTTAAGGAGTCCTGAGGTGGTAAAAGGAATATGAAAGGAATCAGGAATAGATTCAATCTCGAATCTAATATTGTTCTGTATGTATAAAGTGGAGAAGAAAGTTGGATACTATGGAGTGGTTTGGGATTTGTGATCATCCCAAAACCCTGCAGAGGACCAGAAATCAAGCTATTCAAAAAAGATTAAAGATGTGGAAAGTCTCAGAGACAATTAGTATTGATTTAAAAGTATATAAAATTTTCCACAGTTACTGATATGCCTACAAATTGCATCATGAGAATTTATCAACAATAATGGCTCTTGTTATGAAACAAAATATTGAAAATTTTGACACTTTCCTTCAGTTCCTCCCCTTTATCTTTCAGTCACCAGTTAATAATTTGTTTTTAAATATGCCTCTACATTAATTACTTTTTCTCCTCCCAAGCCTTCCAAGCTATTCATGTCCTCCTAATCTCAGGCCTGGATTGCTGTGACAATGCAAAATGCTCCCATTTGCCCTTCCATCCCTCTCAATGCTGCCATTACATTAATTTCTTCATTAGAGTTCATAGAGAAACACAAAGAGACTCCAGCTAAATTATGCAAGTCTGGTACTGATGCAAATTCTGACTCAAATTCACTGTTATAGTAACAGAGGTCTTGGGAATCCACAATCATACAGTGTGGAGGGGGGATTCAAGTCTTGGCACATGGATTATGTCTGATTTAGACATTCTCCTTCTTCATGCTCCCTAGGTTCTCAAAATTACCCAATAAAGAACAATAAAATTTCTGTTTCTTCCATACACTGATGATAGTGCTATGTGCATGCTTTCATTTCTAAAGCTTCAACTTTAACCTTTGAACCAAAGATCTAGGATGGAGAGCTGAGTTGTTAACAGTAATTACACATACATAGATATGTGATGAAATGCCTATGGACAATATAAATAAACATTGTGTAAAATATATCCAAAAATATTAGAAGTACATATATAGTTTTCTGTGTAGATAACACTCTTTAAAATATAGTCTATAATCATTTATACTTCAAAATATTTATAATGCAAAACATAGTGGCTTATTACTATCACTTAATGATCTTTAACCTTTCAAGTTGAAAGATATAATATACTATTTAATATTGATGTCAGGCCTGTGATTCTGTGTATATATTAATGAGTAATATTTCCTCTCTTTAGATAAAATCTCATTAGTTTTCAGATTAGATGCTTTAGGCAAGATGTAAGGAATTTTTATTGGTTCATGTATTAAATCATTGATAGCTGTTAATATTTTTATAAGAAATATTGTCTTAAATAAAAGAATGTATGATGAGAAACTGGGTCCTACAAGGTTATCTCAAACTTTACTTATCCAAAAGCAGACTATGAAACGGTACTTTAATAAGACATAGTCAATGCATGCCAATATTTGCTCTATTGTGTAAACCACCTTTAACTTTATATTTTTAATTGGAAGGAAAGTTCCATATTTGCCTTACCAAATCCTACATGTACTCTTGATAACCAAATAAAATAAGAACATAACACTCCAAATCCAAAAGCACTCCAAAGGGAAAAAATTGTATCAATATTTACCTGGTCTTTTAAAATACAGTGTGTTCATCTGCACCTGGGTTCTTCCTATTAATTCCTAGATTCTCCCAATAATAATCTCTTATTCTCTCAAATCTAGCAGTGATGGATGCCTCATCTTCTCTTTTTCTCTTCCACCCTCTCAGTACTCATGTAATCAGTTCTCAGTATTAAAATCTCTCTGTTTTGTTGGGGGATATTTACATTTCTATATGCATGCACATGATTTTAGATAAGCATTATTTATACGAGGAATGATTTAAATATTCTAGTCAGGATTTTTTAGAACTTTGTTTTAAAATAGTTTTAGATTCTCAGCAAAATTGGGAGGAAGATACAACGATACTCCTAAGCCACTCTCCCCCACATATGGACAGCTTTTCCCATTGTAGACATGTCCCCAAGAGTAATACATTTGTTATTATCAACTAACCTACACTGACACACCAGAGTCAAAGACCATAATTCACATTAGGGTTGAATCCTGGTGGTTTATTCTAGAATTAGGGTAAATACGCAATAAGGACATGGACATTGCTAGACTATAAAATAGAGAATTTTTACTGTTTTAAAATTTTTCTATGCTTCACCTAATCTAGTCAGTATTTTATTGGGAAAGTGAAAAATCTAATATCAAATTTCTTCATCCCAACATTTGTTCCTACTTCATATGGAAGGATCCTAAGAAATCATACATGATTAAGGAGCTTTTAAAATTCCAACTACTGATAAAACATGGTAAAGCCACTATAAAAAGTCAGATAACTTTGGATCAAGTTTTTTATATGAAAACTTAAATCAGTTCTACCAGAGGGTAAACTCTATTTTATACCGTGCTGGAAACACAGGTTGCAGAAATGAGCTGATATGCTACATTCCTGCAGCAACCGTAGGTTCTACTTCCTATCCATGTCTGATGGTACTAAGAAATGTTTCTTTAGCAAAAAATTTCTAAAGAAAATAATAATTAAAATTATTTATTTAGTCATCCTGACTTAGATTAGACTCCAAAGCCATATTTGACTTGCCTTCACAAGGGCATCTTGGTCTTCAAAAGAGAACACACATCTAAGCCCACTCTTGCTTTGAGGGAAGTAGAGGAATTCAAGAGGAAACATATATTTCCATTAGCTAGGAGAGGATGAAAACTGCTTTATGCCCCTTCTGCAAAGCAAGTACTTTCATCTTCTACACACTAATGAAAATCTTCTCTACTAGGTACCTCACCACAAATAATTTCTTTGTGAAGTGGGCATCAGACAACAAGTAATATCAAAACAAATCTACCTCAACTGAAAGATATTTATCTATAGCCTATATAGAAAATACTTTCTACCTGATATTGCTATCTAGTATTTCTTAACCAGAGTATTTGTTTTGAAATCTAATTATAATATAAACTTGGTCCAAGAGAGCTATTAAAATCACAATGATTTATTAAGATAGTTATCCTGATTTAATGATGTTTTAAAATAAAGTTTTCTCTAAGAGATTTTCTCCATTAAAACCATAAAATTTTATTACAAAGTTTTGTCTGTATATGAACAGGACCAAATAAATCAATAAGAGAAATTATTAATTGGAGTTGAAAATAAAGTTAACCTGATTTCTTTAAAACCAAAAGGATGATTGGTACTTAGCAGGATGTAAAGATGACAAAAAATGCTAACTAACTAGAAATATTGTGTTTAATTATTTTATTCTCAGTAAGCTTCTGGTTAACAGAAAGTTTAAAAGTAAACTTGTTGAACTCTACTGTTGAAAAGCATTTCTAGGGCTGAAAATGTAGTTCAGTGGTAGGGCACTTGAAGGTGCAAGGCCCTTGGGCCAATCACCAAAAATGTAGTGATAATAATAATAATAATAATAGTGACAGATTTTTAATATAAATTTTCTCTTTTCTTCCAGTCTAAAGGCAGTAGTGGTGAATTTTGAAGTCCATAGTTGGGCATATAAATGGGTTCAAGTGGAGGATTTACCCTTTATTTAATATCTGAACTTATACACTGTACTTTAATTTCTTACTCAGTGAAATTCCTGGTCAGCCTACAAGGGGTATAGGGTGGAGTGTGGGACGTGAGATAGTAAAGAGCAGCAGAAGAATAAATGCTCTACCACCTTCATTGTGTAACTGCCCCAGTTAACTGGACACTGTTTTCCAGTCATCTGAACAAAGAAAAGAGCAGCATGCAGGATCAAGTGTGAAATTGTTTCTACCACAAAGCACTTCTTCCTGTAGTCTTCCTGGCTAGAATTTTATTTCAGAGCCACACCTAACTGGAAAGGAGGCTGGAATGTTATTTGGTCAGCTAACTGGGAAAAACAGAAAATGGATTTATTGACTTGCTCAGGGTCTCTGCCACAAGGAGATACAACATGTAGAGCTATACTGAAGATTAAATGACATAATGGAAAGTTTAGTATTCACCATATAAGGGTTAAAATAATATTTGCTATTATTATGAATGCCAGTGTTCTCATTCTGAAATTCACTTCTCATTGTAGAGCTTTCAAGTTGTGAAAGAGTCTGTAAATTGGTTAAATATTTGTTCTTTCCCAGAGATAACCTGAAAATTTCTTTCATAGCACTCCAATACAACTTTCTTATTTTGATGTAATGAAAAGAAAATGAATTTTGGAGTTATACTAACTAAAGGCTTAGCTTCTACTTGCCCACTTAATACCTGAATAGCTACAACTTAATCAATGATTATCAAATTTAACCTTGTATTGTGCTCTAAGAACATAAAGAAAATTAGAGTTTGGTGGGATAACCATTAAGAAATGACAATACTTTGAAGATGTCACATTGTAGTTATAAATTCAGAGGGAAAATATGATTCATGTGGAAATACAGACTCTATTAAAGGATACTGAGTCATGGGTTATGGTGCTAATCCACCAAGAAATGATCAGGACTTCAACTTGAGCAGAGGCTAAAAAAGAAAAAAACAATTAAAAACATTCTTCAGAAACATTTTATGTATGGATTTACACCACTTGGTTATTAAATGAATGATGCAGATGGGGAGAGGAAAATGGTCCCAAAGATATTTTCAGGGTTTGCCACCTGATGGAGATTTGCTAATTTACCTGAACACAGAACACACAAGAAAAAAAATAATAGAGAAGTCACCTTGATCTCAGTTGTGGAAGTTTGTTCCCTTATGCATTACATTGAAAAGACCTTGTCATAATTAAAAATCATCTGAAAACACAGAAATTCATTGTTAGAGATAAAAATTTCAGGAGAATGAGCACAAATTGAAATACAACTGATCAGAAGACAGCAAACAAAGAAACTCCAGAAAGTGACTAGGAGGAACTCCTTCAAGGTAAGAGGAAAACTGAGAGAACACAGAACTGAATATTGAGAGCAACAAAAATGCATGGTGCTATTTTTATTTTTGTTTTGGTTAGGTACTTTGGAAATGGCAATTTGCGTGAGGGCCAAATCAACTGGAGGTATATATTGTGGTTTTTTGAGAAATGGAAGCAATGAGAAGAAATTCAGGCACTATAAGTACAAACTTCAGTAACTCTCTTGGTAAAGGTGTACAGCAGCACTCAAGAAAGTAGGTCAGAGATTTCACATTTTAGGATAGAGGATACCTCAATATGTTTGAAAAAGGAGATGAAGGAAATCAATGAGAGAGAGATTTACATTACAATAGGAAAAAGAGACGATGTGAAAATCATGAGCTTAAAGAAGAAATAAAATACTGCTTCTACTGGGACAAGTTGAAACCAGAAATATTCCATGGAGGACAAAAGGAAAGATAGGGAAGTCATTACTGTTTTTCAGTGAAAAATGAACAAGGTTATGTACACCACGTGAAAGGAGTAAGTTTGAAGGTGCAGATATTACCTATTCATTTATTCACAACATCTTTTGAACACTAAGTTCCAAATATTGAGATAAGTGCTGGGAACACATAATTGAATTCAACATGTTTCCTAACTTCAAACTGATCACACTTCTGTAAGGGAAAAACAAAATATCAGGAAATGGTTAGAGAAACAGTGTGGTAAATGTTCTGATAAGGTAGGGACAGGATTCTGCTTAAAAGAGAAGGAGCTCTAGGGAGCAGAGAAGCAGGACATCTCTCTGAAAGAAAAGTAAAGGTGAGTTTTCAGCCTGAGCAGGCTCTCAGGGGACAGTTAAGGAACTGGAAGGATATTCTTGGTAGGCAAAGGAGCAAGATTTCAGGCAGAGTCAGGAAGCAGCATGATAAGTTGGATTTTAGTTTTATGTCTGGAGCTTAGAACTTGAGGAAAGAACCTACAAGTGATATTTAGATACTTAGGCAATGAATTGCAATGCATATTTTATGTTGAACAAAGGAGATTAAATTGCATTTAAGCCGAAATTGATTTTCAAAATTTTCTGGAGATTAGTATTTATTTGGAATCCAGATGGCAACAGGGCCATTTTCTTTCTGAAAACCCAAGGAAGAATTGTTTCTTGCCTCTTCCTAGTTTGTAAGACTTCCTCTATTTCTTGGAATTGATTAGATTATAGTGATCCAGCTATTTGTTTTCCTTGCCATTTTCCTGCCTCCATATTTATGTGGACCTCTGCTTTTTGTGTGGCTGTGCTTCTGTCTCCAAATGTCATTCTCCTTTAACTTATAAAGATAAAGTCATGATGGCTTCATCATGACTACATATACAAATATTCTAATTCCAGATAAGGTCCCATTTATAAGCACTGGAGTTTAGGACTTGATCATATCTTTTTTGGAAGCAAAATTAATCCACCATAATAATAAATATTTACCAAATATAGTTGTTTTGGTCTATCTGAAATCATTTAAAGTTCTGCAATAATTGAACTGTTATTTCTATCTGATCTTATCTCAATAACTTAGCTTCCTTTTCTATAAAATGGGGATAAGTGTCAGTTTCTATCTTCTCAGATAGTAGTAAGGATTCACTTTGCTAATAGCCATCAATTAGTTAGAAAAGCTCCTGGCTGTCACTTTATGGTCATGTGATGGGCAGCTTTGAGACATCTGTTGGTACCTCCCACAATAATGGTCCTGCCAAGATTTCACCTTAAAGAAGTGAAGTAAAAAGATTAGCTGAATTTGATTGTCCAGACAATGTGGGAAGAAGCTAGTCTATTAGTGAGACAGCACTGATTAAAGTATTTTTATCGAGTTTCCCCTATTGTTTCTACAACTTACTCTATAGTTGGACAATTTACTCTATTAAACAATGACCTTGGGCATTGTGGTTGGTTCTAGCAGCCCATTCTAAGTCAATTTTCTAATAGAGGCAGGTGAACTCTCTTAATTGATATGCCTGGGGACAAATATAAACATGTCAAAGGAATAACCATCAGGTAATACACAAGGTAGAATGACACTTTTTTTCCTGCCAACTGTCTTTAAGATGAGCTTGGTAGCAAACTAGGAGAACTCTTCTTTGTCTATATAGAGGAATGATGATTAGCTCATTAAAAGACATAATAGGGGAGGGAGGCATTCAAAAGTGAGTACTATAGCCCAATCCCCACCATGTAAGCAGTATTAACAGATACTCTTAGACTGTAGAATACAAAAGGTTGCTACTGAAGATTTATTTTTCTTTCCATATGTTAGTCAAAAGTCTATTTTTTAAAGCATCATGGAAATAAATTTACTGAAATTCTCTGCGGTCATCAGCCCAATGAATTGGTGATTCTATTTGGTAAACAATTGTTGGGAAATGACTCTACTAATCTATGGTCCAATATATCTTTGTAAACAAATGATAGAGCTCAATATTATTATTTCTCCTACAAGAGTTTTAACCTAGCAGAAAGAATTAACTAAGGAACTGTAATAAACAATGAATCCTAGTATTAGGTTGTTTGGGCTCAGTTTATCATATTGTCCTATAATCCATTGACAGAGCCAGATGTTTCACACTGCTAAAATATATATCAAGGAAAGGAGTGAAGAAAAACAAGGAGTCCAGAGTAAGTCCCAATACTTCAATTAAAAAAAATGATTTTTTTCTCTAATGACACATAAACATACACTCATATGTAATAAAATCCTTCTCTCGTTTACTGTCCTAGTTAGCACTGCATCTAGTTAGCACAGAGGCATTGGTACTTCTCAGATTTGTTAGATGATCAGGATTACCTGAGAAGACTAACCTGGTCTTTGGCCAATTAACTCTATGAGGTAGAGTGGAGATGTTGGATAGTCTCTTTTAATATTTTGCTTGAATGATTCTAATGGGCTGTGAACCGCTGACTTACATTGTTGGAGCTTGACATCTTAGGTGCTTCATCTTCTCTTCATTTTCTATATCCATCCCTTGTTATTCCCCAAATTGTAGAAATCACTGCTTGATGTTAATGAGGTTCTCACATTAAGAAACACAGCATTTGGTTCCTTAATTTCCATTTCACTTGGGATCTTCAGCATTTGGTTTTATAGGTATTAGCTTCCAGAATTTTCTAAGGCATAACAACTATATTAGGTTAGTTCTATGATAGCATTAGTAACAGAAGCTCATATTAAGGGCTTCATTTCTGTGTAATTCTAGAAAACAACACAATATTGTCAATGCCTTTATCTATGTCTTACAGAGGTTAAAGCTCAAGAAACAGATTTGGGATCTTGGCAGGTGGAAGAAGAAGCAAGACACAGTTGGGATAGGAGACATATTTATTCAGAGTGGCAATAGCTTCTAGCTACCTCCCTTCTGCCCTCATCCAGTTCCATTTTGCCCTCCCCTCCAGAGCCATTTCCATAGGTCCTTTTCATATACAGTCCAGACAAGAAGGCACACTGTCAACAGGTTACATTAGTTGGCACTGCTCACAATTTAATGTTGATGGCCTTGAGTATATATGCTGACTCAAAGTGTGTTTGGCGTTGACTAACCATGAGGTACCCAGTTACCAGCCGTGACTCCACTAAAAGCATAACAAAAAACAAAACAAAACAAAACAAAAAAACATAAAATAGCTAGCCAGAAGTATCAGCAAGCGAGCCTAACTATACCCACTTTGGACTTGCCCCAAAAAGCCCTGAATTGAAAATAACTGAAGTACAATCAGAAAATATGTTGGCTCTAAGAGTTATACAATTCTTTCTCTATATCAGAAAAAATGCTCATGATATCCTGTCATTGTTATACCATATTTTCCCAGAGTATATGCCTTCTTGATTTAAAATCACCCTTTAGATGTACCTGGTCATATTACTGCTTGTCTTTTAAAACTTTTGAGTAGTTTAGTAGTGTCAAAAGACCTAGAACAACTCAGCAACCTTGACACAAGAGAAATGTATGTTATTCTATTTCTTCTGGGAAAATGGCCTAGGGTACAAGGTACATTATAAATAAAATGTGCTTTTGGAGCAATATAATTTCAATGTTTATTCATTTATTTCTACACCAAAATGAAACAAAACTTGTATGCATAGCCAATAGCAACATACATAGTTTTCACATAATTGCTTCCACGATGTCCCAAACAATGTTACTTTCAAGATGGAATTCATTTGCAAATTTGGCAGGTTTTTATCAGTTTCTTAGATATTCTTAGCAATCTTTAAACTTGGGAAGAAGTTGTATTTATTATAACAATAGTATTCTCCTGGCCATTACTGCTAAAAATATTTAAGAGTCGCTATTTGAAATGAAGTAGTAAAAACTTTAAGGGCACTCATCAATACTATAAAATTCACCATGGGGTGAGAAGCTTAATCACTAAAAGAATAACAAAACAAATCAAAAACAAAACAAAACAAAACAAAAAAACATAACATAGCTGACCAGAGGTCTCAGAAATGTTACTCAGAGGTAACACTATTTTGTGGTGCTTCAGATCCAAGAATTAATTTGATTTCTTTTATGTATTATGCTATTGATACCAATGTTAGAGAATCAATTGTATCAGCGACCCCACAGAGCACTTTGTTAAATTTATGAGTAGCTTTTTAGGATCATCAGTCACAAAATTAATTTCCTTCTATTTTATTTCTCATTAGTATATATGTTTTATTTTGTTTTTTCAGAATAGCCTAACTCATCTTAGGAAGCAATTTAAGTGATCTATCCTTGGATATACTTTCCACTTATAATTAATCCCTTCCATGACAAACAGGATTTTGTTTTCAGACAAATGAACAACAAATAACAACAGCAGTGACTGGTTTCCTTTTATAATTGTTCTTTTGATTAAATAAACAGAGGTCATTCCCACACTGGCTAAAATAGGAGGATAATTTTTATTTTCAATGACCCTAGAAGAGAGTATCTGGGTAAGCTTCAGCTGTGAAGACAGTATGAGAACATTAGCAAGAACTGAAAATTTCTGCATATTTAAGTTAAACTTAATGGCTGTTGGTTCCTTCTTGTGGAGCCTGTCCTGTCTGTCAGCCAATAAATATGTATTAGATACCCACAACATCCCAAAAGTAATTAAAAATTAAACAGATTTCTTCATCTCCTGGGCCTACAGTTCACCATAAAATCATAATCATCAAAATTCATTCTTATTCACTTGGTTCTATGATATATTCAATTCAGTCCCATAAATATTTATAGCATGCTGCTTTCTACTGTTGGAAAGTTTACAGTCCTGCATGAAGGACAACACAAACACATATACTAGCTGTCTGAGTGAGCTACATGTCATGAGACAAGCATGAATGAGGAACTGTAGCTTGAAGTACAGGTAATGATTCTCTTTACCTAGCACCCACGTGCCAGAGGAAGTACCAGCAGAGATCAGCATACATTAAAAAGGAAATTGATATGTGGTCTATAAGATGGTGAGGGGGATGGATTCATGTTAAGAATGACATGAAAACATCCCATTCACTGATTTTTGACTTTACTTCCTTCACTTTCGGAGACCTGTTGAGAAAGTCTTTGCCTACTCCTAAATGTTGAAGTGTTGGACCAATTTTTTCTTCTATCAATTGCAACGTAGCTGGTTTGATACCAAGCTCCTTGATCCATTTTGATTTGATTCTTGTGCAAGGAGAAAGATATGGGTCTAATTTCA